>JAPWDM010000014.1:5782500-5935000 GCA_035578155.1 Brachynemurus nebulosus
TTTTTGCATCGCACCGTTTACGAGATATTTACGATCAAATGTTTTTAATAACGAAAAGTAAAAGAACCTCATTTATAGTAGGCCAACTTTAGAACCACTTGTGGTAATTTTCTTCGATCTATTGTCAATGCGTTAGTAATAACAAAATGATTGTACATAAGAACTATTAAATCACTTGAGCAGATAATTTACCGTTTTTCAGATGTCTGAATAAATTAATAAAATTTTTACTTTACCTTTCAAAAAGAAGTCTATTTTTGCCATTGTCGCAATGGTAAAAAAATAGAATGCTTTGTACTAAACCAATATACAAGTTGATTTTATATTTAAATAAACTTATACACTACAAGTTATGTATTTCATATTTTTATTATCAGCCCCATCAAGGATACAGGGGCTTACAGTTTCGAAATTTGAAAAAAGTCAATTTTTGGAAGTTTGTAAAAATAAAAGGATACAAGTTTTACAATTGAAATTTTTTGGGTAGTATAGCTATTTCCATAAAAAATACCAAGCTCTACATAACACTCCCTCTATAAAAAAAAATGTTCCAAAAGTGAATTTTGCTTAGTTTTGATATCCAACTTTAGGTGAAGTTTTCTTGTGGAAAGGAGGAGAATAGGCCAAATATCGACATAATATAAAAAGAGATTTATTACCTTTAAATAGTTCATAAAATATATGTAGTGTTGGTGTAAAAGGCTACAAACACAAAACTCAGCGTGGATAGGGAAACAAGAATGGCCACCACGCTTAAACGGTTTAAGATACTTTTTTTAATGAATTGTTCTTAATATCTCAAATACAGTAGAACCAGCTGAGAGAATATTAATGGTCAAGCAATCACCTTTATTTTTTTTTTGGATCATCTGATATGAATTGACCCTACTAAGAGAACGTTTCGGGTCAATATTATAATTTCTGTTTAAAGGACCTAAATAAATAAATTACAATCCTTTGGAAATTCCAGTATGTCACTTGATGACCCGTGAATAATTTGATTGCCAAGGTCTGTCCTAAGATTTTCACATTCTCAAATCATTCCGCTTCAGCAACTTTGTGCATTCATTTTGTCTCTAATAAAGTGCATTCAAAGGAGGTAACATTGTAATAGAAACATTAGAAGCTACGTGAATGACCCTGTAAAACAAAACATAGTACATTTTATATGTATCTAATAAATTCTTAGCCATCTAATAATAATAATTATATTCTGATCAGGCATTTTTTCAATTTTTATATATTTGAAAGAGACATTCATTGTACCTACATACGTATGTACAAACAAACGATATTTGTCGTCAGTGGCAACGAGCGCAGCCAGCCAGCAAGCAATGCGGCGATGGGGTAACTGGCATGTTATGTGCAACACATTCGGATTAGAGGCAAAACAATACACCTAATGGTTTTAGTATATTGTTACATACATACGTTTTGTATTATTGTTTTATTAAGAAATTGTTTTTTCTATTCTGTTTTGTTTTGAATATTGCTATGTTTTCGAGAAGAAAACGATGTAAGTATACAAAGCGTCCGTACACTTTTGTTTTCCATTTTAATCAATGGAATAAACACACAGATGCAAGTAATAGAGGTTATGAAAGGTTGTTTCTTTTTTTAACAGAGTTCAATGTACTTTTATCTAATCATAGAGTTTCTCTATCTCGGTTCATTTAGGTATAAATAGGGATGATACCAAGCCTGCATACGCGGAGGAGTCTTAGGGGTAATGATCCCCCTCTCTAAACGGAAATTAATTTAAATTTTATCGTGGTTTATTTAGTTGATGACATCATCAAAGAGAATTTCGTTCGAATAAGTCGTATATTTTGAAATGCAATTTCGCTATTTTAATAGCAACCATGAAAAGATCATGTTCCGATACTAATTCAACTAGTCACCGCAGTTGCTTAAGGGGGGCCTCTAGTGTGACATTTTGAAAAAATTGGAAAATTTTTTTTGCATGTTTCGATAGTCTGTCCCTTTAAAAATAACATACTAAAATTTCAAGAGGAGATCTCAAATAATTTTTGAGTTACAGCCATCCGAAGAGCGGATTCTGATTTTCATTGTTAACTTTGAGGTATTGAGAAATGTATGAAGGTTGAAGGTTCGGGAGTTTCTGGACGTGGCTGTCAGTCACATGTTGTGGAGCAGCTAGATCCTGGCACATTTAAACGGCTCATCTAGTTTTACTATGACCGTGATAGTGTAAGTACATCGTAAATAATTTTATTTAAAAATTCTCAGTGATTAAAACTAAAAGGTAAGGTAAAGAAAAACTACATTTTTTAAATTTGCTGCAGTTATAACTCGAAGAAAAATCGTCCGATCAATTTGATTCTTATTGCAGTTTCTTTTATGTATGTCTCTTTACGCCATAGTTCGACCAATTACCCTAATTCAAATCATTTCAATAAAGCAGGATTGAGAAAAAAGAACTTTTCCAGCTTGATGACGTCATTATGTTCCTTAAAATAACAGAATGATGAAATGTTCTTATAATTCTAATTTAGATACGAATTTCTAAAAAATTTGCAATGTCAAAGAGAGCATTATGAAGCTTTTGGAAAATGTAACACCCTCCTAATTTAAGAATTGATTCCACCACTAGATGATGCTTTATATTCTGTAATCATATCTGTTGAAAAATCAAATTATTTCGGCGCAATGATTAATTTTATTCTTTGCTTCCATTTAGCTGTTAACTGCCACACATTACTTCAGAATTATTTGAGTATGTTCTTGCTTTTCAGGTTTTCGAAGGAAATTTTTATAACTCTCGTTAATTCTGTCTGTTCGATCATCACATGCCCTTATAATTCCTACATCTTTCGGTCTACAAACATGAAATTTTTCATGTACTTGCTACAGGGAGGTAATTTTTGCCATCTCCTCTGTAACTAAAATTATTTTGGTTGGGTTGTGTCAACAACTTTCGAAGGTATAGACAGTCAAATCAAAAAATTAAAAAAAAATTTTGAGGAAGAAATTTTACACTGAGGTATTTTTTTTAGAAAACATTCCAAAAATTCAAGTCCAAATTTTTAAGAAGGATACTAGAATGGAATACTTGAATCGAGTTTCAATTTTTCGTAAGTAACTTGCAATAATTCCGCCTACCTTAGAAGTGAAACTTATCTTAGAAGTAGGTATTAAATATTTATTTCTGAAAATTAATTATCATAATTTATAAAACTTCCCTGGCAAAAATAAATATTTACTTTTTTTCTTAAAACTAAAATTATTATTGTTTCAGTTTGTTTGCTAATGACTAAACAAAATTTCATTATCAAAATTAATTTTGTGAGAAACTGTTCAAAAGTCAATTTTGATAAAAAAAAATATTTTCGAAATAAGTGCAGGTAAATATTACAAGAATCTATATAGGTATAAAATAGGAAGCACGAACAATCCCGGTTTCTTTTTTGAATTCAAATTTGGACACCAACGTCCAGACCACACACAAAATACCGTGTAAATATTTTCACAGAATAATAATCCGTGGATATATAAGCTTTGTTCCTTTTTCACGAATTTCTAGTTCAAATCAGTAAAAATCATGCGCAGTTGGAAAAGTTGAAAATAATGCGTTCCTTTTAAAAAAATATATTACTTGTACTGATAGTTCAATGTTCCTTTTACTATGAATTTGAATTTGAACTGAGTTCAAAACAGTTCAATCAGTCCGGGATTTTTGTCAAGAATTTGAACTAGAATTTCAGTTTGTGTACAGTTTTGAAAAAATTATCAAAAAAAAAAAGTAAATGAAGAATAATATCTACGATATCTACCCATTATCTGCCATATTTACGCTATCTACGGTTAGCGTCGTTAACGTGGTAGCGTTGTCATACGATTGAGTAAAAAGCAAAGTTATTCAAACTTAAATAATAATTAAAATATTTTTGTTGATTTTAACTATATATTTAAAATATTATTAAAGCAAACTAATTTGGGAAGTTTTTCGATTTTTATTAACCAATGTGGCGATTTGCTTCAAAAAAGATAATGTGTACCCCATCCAGCGTATGGGACATACACATTCATATATCAATGGATTTTTGTTGCTTTTCTCTATGATGGTAGTGTCACACTTCTATGCCCTCTATCGAATATTTTTAGAATTTATTGCGTTCCTTTTTAAAAATTCAGAATTATTAGTTCAAGTAATAATTCAAATCGATCATGCGTATTTGACAAATTCATTATTATTTGAACCGTTTATCATTTTGGAAAAGGAACAAAGCTATAATTTTTTTTTATCAAAATTTCCGCATTTGAGCTGTTATACAATAAGTTTAGAAATCGTTAAACATCTCTAGGTGGATTCCACTAATTGTAAGAGCTAAAAATTATTGAAACAGTTTTCCTGAAAAATTAAAATTAAAATTCACAAAGTCAAAATTTTTAAGAAGCTCCGAAAGATAAAACACGAACGAAAATTCAAAAGTAATTAAAAAGCATCCGCTTCCTTGATAGACTTAAAAACAAAAGATTTACACTACCAAGGAACCCTTATGTGTATAAAACCGACCCTGTACATCATCAGAAACAAAAACATTCAATAAAATCGACACGGTGGTAGCGCTGAAAAACATTATTGAACATATGGTCCATTACACTTAAATTTAACAATGATTCATCACTTTGAATTTAAATAATTTCCGTTTTCTTGACTTTAACTCTTTCACTATTGCACTTGCGTAAATTTTAATTTCACAGTTTGTTTTTAGAAAAGAATAGAAGGTTGATTTGTTTCGAATATAAGAATTATTTAATTTTTTAACAATGACTCATGATCAATTGTATTTGAAACGGGGTATACAAATGTCATTATTTAATTGTATACACTTAAAAACTACAGTTTCGAAAAAAAAAGTTTTTATTTAGTTATACGCTAGTATAAACCTACAATTACTAAAAAAAAACCGTTTAACGTAGTTGCTCTCAGATAGTCAAGTACAAAAGTATATCTCAGCATAAAAATTTTCTTTTATCAAAAATTAAGTAATATGTATGTATTAATATTCTTCAGTTATTATATTTGTATACCACTTGTTTTTTTTTTATTTCCGCGCACTTATAATTTAAAAGAATTGTTGAAAAAGCGTTGTAAAAACGTTGTAAAATGATGTTTTTAAATTACATATATTTCAGAAACGGCGTGGGCAATAAATTTTATTTCTTATTAAATATGGTTTGTAATTTTGTATTAAATAACATACTAAATGTTTCTCAAATTCCTTGGACACGTTTTCATTTTATTAAAAAAAAAAAAAAATAGTGTTCCCATAAGAGCCCATGTTAAAATTACAAAACTTTGAAATCGTTCTTGTCACAATTGGGGTGGTCAATTTTCTTTCGGTAAGAGCTCGTACTATTGGCATTCGATTAAATAAATATCTATAGAAATTTCGTTAAATTCCTTTGAAAAAATCGTTTTATCGACCAACTACCTTAAACGAATGAAATAAATCACAGGAAAAGTTTAATATTTTTATTTGTGGTACCAGTTTTCGAGCCAACGAACGGTACTTTATAGACCTACTTAACGTCATAATATAATTATTTCCAACGTAACTATCTATGTATATCTAAATTTGTAATTATTGTAATTTTGATTCTAATTTTATAATTTATGTACATTCGTATACATATACATATGAGGGGTGCCAAACCATAACGTTGTAAGTGCCACACGAACTACAATACGTTTTTTTGCAGTAAAGCGTTGTATACGCTGGTGTTTACCTGTACCCCTAAAATTCCGACCGTCCAGACTCTGTGACGGCCACCATCCTTAATATTGTTAAAAAGCAAGTCATAACGTTGTATGTGCCTGCTATCGTGATTTTTCAATTATTAAGAAAACAAAAAAGTGTACAATGCCACTTATTGCAAGAGACCTCATTGAGCTTATTGCGAATGCTGGTAAAGAAATATTATTCTCAATAGTGGAGACTACAACGTTTTTTGATGGGATGAATCTGGCTAAAACGATAATTAACACCAAAAAAACTACAGATATCTTCGGCTATTATGATTTGAGTAACATTTGAAAATTTTGGTGTAGTTTATACAAAGAAAAGTTACGGGGACTTTGCCCAATGGATAACAATTTCACTGTTGAAACCTGAAGTCACAAAGAGGAATTTTGAGGACTTGGAAATTGAGATGAAGGGAGCACCTGTACCTTTAGCTGCTGAGAAGAAAAAAGACATTCATGCCATGTTACCGTATTTATCAGGAGAAAATAAATTGTTTTATGAAAGCTTCATAAAACAGATATCTTAAAAGTTTTAGTTTAATTTGATACGTGAAAGTAAAGATACACTTACAACGTTATGACTTGCATAAATAATGGCACTTACAACGTTTTGTCGTTTTCAATTTTTTAAATTAATATTAAAATTATTTCTGTTTTTCGGAATATTAAAAATTCGTATGTTAATTATGTGTATTAAATGAAAGTTTAATAATAAATATTGTATGCATTAATTCGTTTGTTATTTCTCAATTAAAACGGTTTTTTGTCTCTACTGAAAACTTCTTTTTTGGCACTTACAACGTTATGGTGTGGCACCCCTCATATGTGTTTAGCCGTAGCCGTGGTAATGACCTTGATTAAATCAGTAATTTCATAATGATTGATATGATTACTGTACATACATACACACATACATATTTGTATACGGACAGACGGACGGATGAACCGACCACTGAACGAACGGCTCTTATCATAAACAATTTTTAACATTTGATTAGAACAGAACTGAACTTATCATTCTAAACAAACAATTAGAAGTGATATGTACTTATATTAAAATGGTTGGAAACTTTTTTATTCTAATTGTAAGTATTAAACGTAATTCCATCGATTAGGTCCGGTCAAATTTAATATAAAGAAGTCGGTGTTGCTACTGTTGGTATAGTTTAGACTTTAGAGTTTGGAACTGCACCGCAGAATGTAAGCCGAAATTAGCTGTATAACAGCCGAAAAAGAAATTCTGTACAAAGGCTTTATTCCTAAAAACTTCTACAGCACTCTGCCTTTCTAAATACTGACGCGCTCAAATTTCTCGTCCCCAACCTTGCGCGCCATTTCTGCGAATTAAGAATTGAAACAAATACTCCGAATACCGTGATTTACAAAATGTGTAATTTTATCACTCGAAGAAGTGGAAGAGTTTGGTGAGCTGAAAATAGAAGTGGCGGTATCAAGAGAGTCAAATATCATTTTCGAGGTGTGATATGTAGAGCAGAAGTGGAGGTTTTTCTTTCGCCATTCCTGCAATCGTCAATATTTGGAGAGAATGTTGTGTGTATTACATAGTATCTAAAATTTGATGCACTCAAATTTCATAAGATCTATCAAAACATGTATCCATGACTTTTTCCAGATTTTTTCGAATTATTCTTTAAATCATGTCGACAAACCACGCCTCGCGAACCGCGCACGGCTCTTTAACACTTTCATTGCCGATCACGTGATATCGCGTGATACGGCTACTTTAGTATATGGCCAATAACGCGATATCGCGTGACAAATATACGAACCTACTTATTTAACATAAAATATTTGGCTATTTCACAAAGTTTATATTTTTAGCTTGCCAATGAAAGTGCTAAAGAAGCTATTCCGGCTCTTCAAGTTTCCCCAAAAAATTAAGTTCGAAGTTAAGAAACAAAGAAGTAGCTTAGAAGAGCTCGAGAGGTAGAAATTTAGTTTGATTTCGCAGCCTAAGTGGTCAGCTTCGACAGAAATGCCTAAGCCTGAGGCAAAAATAATTTGATGTCTGAAATAGTCTTCCAGAATATCGCAACCAAATAAAAAAGAATGGCTTTGGTTGTGCTGACGATCTTTGAATCAACATATTCCCATGAATCTGATAAAGAACAACCTAATGAACTATCTCTGTGTTACATTTAAAATTTTAACAAGTAGTTTTCGAAAAAATCGCCAGTAGGTAACTAACAGACCGAAACGGTTCCACAGATGTACCGTTTTACAAATTTTCGTACATGACGCTAATAATAATGAACCAATTGCAAAAAAGGATTGTTATTATCAAGGACACGATGAGGAAATATCATTAAAAATAATTCTTTTCCCCATTAATTTCATTAAAATATGCAAACATATTTACAATTTAAAAATAAGTCTATTCAACCTCTTGCATTTATTTCAATGTAAAAATATTTTATTTAATTCATTTACATTTTTATGCGTTTCTTGCTACACATTTGCAACGATAAAAATTTATAATAAACAAACAAAAACCTATACATATGCATCTACAATCTAGAGCCACAACCACAGATATACTAGATTAAATATACATATACAATTGGCAATTTACACCGCTTCTGATTTAGTCTGTTACTCTTCGTCATAGGGGTCACATCGTTTTTAGTGTCACTGTTTTTCCAATCAACTCGTGAAATTTAATCAGAAAAAAATATGAAGTGTGTCGTATTGAAGTGTAAAAATTCTATTGAACAAAAAAATTCTCAAAATAAAGGGATACGTTCTTAAAATAAATAAATTTATTTTTCATTGTTGATTATTAGTCACACAAGTCGGCCATGACAGTATACACTATATACAGGGTGTTAGTGAATAAGTGTGAAATATTTTAATGGGTGATTGCTGAGGTTTTTTTGTAAACGGAAACGCTTAGTTTCCAAGATACAGAGTGTTCAGTTTCTCGTCTCTTTTAAATATTTCCTTAAATATTTCAAAAACGTCTTGAGATATTTAGACAAAATTTTCCAATTTTAAAATGTTTTTTTAAATGTTCTATAAATTGTTGACAAAAATGACCTCTTAGTATTTTGTCGTTCATGTATCCGTTTTCAAGATAAAAAATAATTTTCAATTACTGTTTTTACCAAAAAACCGGTTTCGATTCTTGTATGAACTACTGAGGTGATTTTATGAAAAAGTCTTACCAATAAAAAGGCGAAGACGCTTCACTTCTACAAGTATGACCATATAATTTGTTTTAAATTTCATACAGAAAAATATTTTTAAAAAACAAAAAACTGAACACTCGGTATCTTGGAAACTAAGCGTTTTCGGACATGGGTTTTACATAAAAAAACCTCAGCAATCACCCTTTAAAATCTTTCGCACTTATTCACTAACACCCTGTATATGCAAGTTGCGCAGTCATACATACACCATATTGCACAGACACGTTCACCTGCTTACGTACTGTATTACAACTCTAAGAAAAAAGTAAACGTAATAAAATTTTACAAGTTGGATTTACACTATAGCAAAAAATGAAATAAATTATTTTCAGTACGAAACATACATAAAAATATTACTTTTCAATTCAAAATAGAATATGGCAATACAAAATACGATTTAGAAATGTTAAATTATAATCTAAATCAATAGTTTTAAAAATTATATACGTTCATTTAACTTTTTGAATTATGAAGTTTTTTTTTTAGCTATGTAAATCCGACTTAGTTTGTTACATTTTTGTGTGAGAGAGATAAGTAAATGAAACTGTCACTGTACAAGCTTCTTTTTTATCTTTGTCTTCTTTTTTAACCAATCATATTTTTTTCAAAATTTTATTACCTTTACTTTTTTCTTAGAGTTGTAATACAGTATATATAAATGATGTGTTTAAGTGGTAACGTGTTGAATGTAGGTAATAATCGTTTGGTAGGGATAACATTGTGACGTCATTTGCTGGCAACAGCGGTCACGGTAGTTATGAAATAGAAAATTGGCATCTTGTATATCTGTGGTCAAAGCCATACTAAAACATTTATCTAATTTACTATGTACCTATGTTCCACAGTTATCAGCCCGCATCGCAAATAAAATCTTATTTCTTTTATAATTAACTATACTATAAGTTGAAGAGCGTCGTAGCCACAGAGTGTCAATGTTTGTACTTATCGTATGTAGTTGTAAAATTTTATCTAAACGAATAAATCTTTAGTTTTCCACATTTTATTTGAAATAATAAAATTTCATTTATTCATGTACAAGCAATTTAAATTTTACAAAATACACTTTAGTCTAATTATATAAATACGTGCCATGGTTACTGTCTCTGGTTTACGATTATTGCAAATTTAATAACAATAATGGCCTTGATATAAGAAAAATTTGAAATAATGGAATTTGGGTTATTGTCTGAAATTATTACATGATGATTTTTCTTTTTTGGGTTGAAGAATAATTTTCTATTTCGTTTTGACCGCTACCCAAAGTAATGAGGATTACAGGATTTGTGAAAAAATTAAATTTTTTTGAAATCATCTGTATCAACATCAGCCCAGTTCCAGTCCAATTACAGTTGATAGTGTGAAAAAAATTGAAGCTTGGGATTTAGCTGATTTAATTTTCACCGGTTCTACACGTATACACCCAATTCAGAGTAAACACAATCACGTAAACTCATCAAAAAAACGTTAGGCTGCGTACATATAGGTACATACATTTACATACATATACATGTACAGTGTCACTTCCTGTGTCCTAATTAAACCGAGTATATAAACCCTTTCATGGAAATGTTTCCTGGAAAGGCTTAATTCCTTTGTCTATCCACATAGAGATACAGTGTCTGTTTATTAAACTATAATATGTTGATCTATTTATTGTAGGGATGTTGAAAGCAATTGTGTTTACTTCTCTCTGGGTAGAGTGATAGTCCAATGTAATTTATTAGTCGTTAATTGTAAATTCTGAAGATTATTATTCTATGATATTCTATTACACTTAGTGAGGGTACTAGAATTAAGAAAAGGGCAAACGGATTACATAATATAATAACGGTTCGTTCACTTGTTCACTGACGTGTTATTTCATAGAAATACTTTCGGAAAGAACAAATGTAAAATATTCTTTGAAATTATTTTATTTCAATTATTAATAAGGAGTTACATTTGCCTATAATTGGTTTCCAATAACGCAGATTGCAAATTCCTTATACGACGCGACGTACACTGGTGAAATTTACCAAAAATTTGACTACAATGTTTTAAAGGTTAATAACAGCTAGATTTTTTTTTACATATCAACTGTATTATTTTTGGTCCGGATTTTACTTGTCCCGCCCCGATTTTTTTCCCATTAAATCCCGAAATATTCATTGGTAGAGTTGGAAACCCTAGTTATGACCCTCCTCCTCGTGGTTTATTTAATGACGGCGTCGAATTTATTAAAATTTTCAATGATTTAAAAACTGTTAATAAAATAACAGAACGGCATTCTTTCCATTTTATCAAAATTAGGCGCGTAAAACTTACTAGAAAAAGAATTTATTCCTGGAATTTGGTCATTTTAATGACAAAAATGAAAAGTTTATATCCGATTATTATATTAATTAATCACCCTAATACAAATAACTTCAACAAAACTCAATTCCAGAAAAAGAATTTTTAAATTTAGTTTTTCAACGCCTTAAAGACTGTAAATGAAGTGACAAAACAAAATGGACGCGAAGTGTAGGTTTCTGGAGTCGTTATCTTCATTTTTATCAAAATTAGGCATGTATAATTACTAGAAAAAAGACTTCTATCGAATGTGTCATATTTCTAAAAGGAATTTCGTCATTTTGATGTCAAAAATGAAAATTTCCCACGCTAATTACCGTAATTCGACCAATCACCTTAATTCAAATCATTTCAATAAAGCCTGACTGGGAAAAAAAATTTAACTTGCTGATATCATCAAGTTTAATAAAATTTAGTGTCTTAAAAACTGTCTATAAAATAACAGTGTGATAAACATTGGAAGAAGAAGACAGGTTTTTAAAGTCATTCTTGAAATGCTGAATGAAAGAATGAATGCTGTAAGTGGGTCGAGATTCAAAGCTCCCGTTGCACGTAGGCCACCAAATACGGGCCCAATGTACCCCACGGTATCCAAGACGGACTAGCTAATGCCCAGTCCCGCATAGAAACTCAGGATTGCACTAAAGTCTGTAATCCTGATGTCCTCGCAACTCAGTATTGGAGATCCCGGATACTTGCATCTCAAGCTTGCAATGCTAATGCTAGTACTGTAAGAATTGTTACGAGTTCAAGTAGTGTCTAGCCAACTTTACACAACAGAAGTTAGAACGGGATGAAAGACCTCAATTAAAATGAGTTTTTCCAATGATTTATACTTTTCGCAACTTTTTTTCCCCGACACGGAACTTACCCACAACACCAAAACGAGTTGAATGTACACCAAAACAACCGTATTATATTCAACTTCACAAAAACAAAGCAAATCATTTTGCAATAGTTAGTTACAAAGGGAAATTACAACACCAAGAAACAAAAACTCTTACACAAACATTTTTTATTTTGTTTACATGAAAAAGGTTCAATGAACAATTGAATTTCATTGACATTTACAAGATGTCAGCAGCGCAGCGGTTATAATAATTAAATTAGAACTCAAACTGCACAACAAAAAATGCAAATTAAATATACTTATATTTCTTTTTTGTATTATATATTCAGATTTCTTAATCTTGATAACAGAAACAATCGTAATATTATTATATATTATATAAAGTTTCTTGATACCATTACAGTAAAAATTCATTTTAATGAAAAACCTTTAAAGGACTATATTGATTAAAGAAACTGTACCTTGAAATGATCTATATATACCGGGTGTTCATAAAGTTGCGGAACTGTTGAAAATCTCAGTTAATATTGACTTTATCGAAAAATGACCCGGACAAAAGTTTCATGGGAAGAAATGAGGAACTCGAAAATGACCTCAAATTTGACCTTGAACATGACCTTGACCAAAATTTGGAGGTCAACTTTGTTTTTTTAAATGGAAACCCCTATTTTTGACCTCGGATTCGGAAAGAGTGGGTTTTACGTTGAAAACCATATTCATACTTCATATCCCAAGGGCGTGTGAAGGTCATAAAAACGAAAAATATATGATTCAAGGTCAAATTCGAGGTCATTTTCTAGTTCCTCATTTCTTCCCATGAAACTTTTGTCCGGGTTATTTTTCGATAAAGTCAATATTAACTGAGATTTTGCGGAAGATTTTCTGTTCAGAGCGTTTATAAAGTTCCGGAACAACTCTATCGGACAGTTTTGTTTAGTGTAATCACAGTCAAGATTCAAAATAAAGTATTTTAGTATACTTTATTTTTATGCAAAAGTATAAAGTATGTTTGTGAAAAATACAGTAGTATACTTTATTATAAAGTATGGTTAGCAACCCCAGATACTCCCCTTGTTAATATAGAAAATCAGAAGAATTCTAAGTTCCTAGAAAATTTTCGAATAAGTAATGAAACAAATTTTAGATGGGACAATTTTTCAAAACAATAAATATAATTTATGAAAGCTTGTTGACATTTATTCACTACTGCTACTAAAAACTACTAAATAATTTTTCCCCTGCTAAAAATTTGACTGACAACTGTCCCTAAAACTTCAAATAATGTATCGAAATCAAAATCGGAGTTGTTCCTTAGAATTAAGAATCTTTGATGATTGTTTATATAAAATAACTTGACTGTATGAAAATTGTTTACATTGATCGATTCCATAAATTTTATTATAGAGAATTTTCACTGTACTACATACAGTAGTCTGAGTGCATCAAATGTATAAACAAAATGAATTTTTAATTAGTTTACATTATTACCGACTCTGTCGGTGAATGACTGACTTTTAACTAACCGATATAGCTACCTAAATGAGTTGCTTTAAGCAATACTGAGTAGTTTATAAGTGTACAATGAGTGATTATTATATACATACTATGTATGTCCGTATGTCGGTCCCCTGTGTGTTGATAGATACAAAAATTATGTTTTTGTCATTTTATTCTCAAAAAAAAGGAAAAAAGTAAAACATAAACAATATAAACATTACAACTACTGCAAGTGCATTGGACTATAACATGCAACATTTAGTGCATTGCAAATTAAATTTTTATCAAATTATCTGTGTAACGGATGTTTAGGTAAAATTTTATTAGCTGTTGTCATATTTAAGTATTTATTTAGTGGATGTATTTTGCCTCTTCAAAAGGGTTCTACGAATTATATTGTGTCGTAGAATCAATTTTCGGTGCAGTATTTACCCCCAAAAATTACAAAATCCAATTTTATACTTAATCAACCAAAAGCTAGCTCGTAAAATATTTCCATTTTTCAAGTGAAAAGGAGGGGTATCGATAAGGCCTTATTTTCGCCCCATCCCCTCCATGAATTCTTATATGTGCATTAGGTTTACATAGAGGTAAATAGTAAGATGGAATAAATATTATGCCGGAATATTCTCATTTATCATTTATTTTTCAGTTGATCTCATTATTATAGGAAGGACTTATGAAAAGGCAAAATTATGAAATTAGTCAACCTTATTTGGATAATTTTAAAAGTTTCAACATTTTTAAACTTTACACTCCTTATCTAGTCTTTATTCTCGTCATTCCAATATCCTTCAACATTTGTATCCATTAAACGTTTTTTTTGACACAACTCTTCGAATAGTATGATCCTGATATCTGTTCTAATTTAAGTACCAAATTACGAAGGCAATATGAACGTAACAACCAACAAGTCTTGCCCCTACTACGCACTGACAGTGCCAGGTTAGTACAGTGGTGGGATTGTACTCTATCCAAAGGGAGTATATTTTGGAAGTTGTGTGCCTAGACTGAATTTTTATTCTTAAAATATCACTCGATTCTTTATGTAAGATCTTGGTCATCTATGTAAAAGTGGAAAATTTCCATTTTTGTCACTCCTATACGCCGTCAAAACGAGAAGTGATATGTTCTAACAAGTTTGGGCCGTGGTGGCGCTTCAATAAATTTATTTTATGCATTTATACATTGACCAATTTTTTAATTGTAAAATCATTTTATTTGTGTTTACCTATGAGCGCAAAGTGGAAGCAACGTAATTTTTAAATGACTTGTACAGTAACATGAAAACATTAAAATAACATAAAAAAGAAACTGCTTCCTCTATGCGCTCTATATTAAAAATGGAAATGTTATTGAAAATGTGTCATTTTGAACGAAAATCGCAGTGAAACCAAAGTTCGGCGTCCCACAGATAACACCAATTGTAGTTTTTTTCCTTTTATATACATATTTTCTTGTCAGGCATATAGTTTACTTTCAAGATATATAAAGAAAACATTACATTGAGGACATTTTTTTTCGTCATTTTGGGGTAGAAATAAGGCCTTATCGATATCCCTCTTTTAGAAAATTAAATAATCAGACGTAAACCCTTCATTAGAAATATCGTGTTTTAACATCCAGGGCGGGGAACCCAAAAATCTCCCGGAATAAACAATTGGATAGATTTTGACCAAATTTTGCTCTAATACTGTTGAAATTTAGAAAAAGTGAAGATGATATTGAAATGTCCCCAGTGCCGTAGTATTCAAAAATTGATTAAAAATAAACAGCTAGACGAATCATGATAAAATTTGATTCGAATATTATTGAGATTGCAAAACAAATTAACGCGAGCTCAAAATTATTCTGCAAAACGTTAGGATCTCAAAGAAAGTCCGAAAGTGATGAGCACCTAATACTATCAATATGGATATCTACGGAATGGTCTTAAGATATCAAATATAAGACACACTATTGAAATATATGGCTATTTAAGAGTCGTTGGGCGAGCGGAGCGAAGCAATACAAGGAACTGATTTTGTAAAGAATTTTAGAATATCTTAATTGAAAGTAAGGTGAAGTCAAAATCGTTTCCCAGAGCTTTCGAATAAGACTTAAACAGCTGAACTGACCTTGAGAAATTTTTATAAAAATTAGTTATGCGATTGAATATGGCTACTTTAAAGTCGCTAGACGAGCGGTGCAGAGTACTATAAGAAATTGATTTTGTACAAAATTTCAAAATATCAAATTTAAGTGTAATGTAAGGTCAAAATTGTCCGCCAATATCATCAAATAAAGCCCAAATTAAAAACCTGAAGTAATCTTTATAAAATTTTACTCAAATACTATTGAAATCTTGGAAAAAGATATCATCTTCAAGGGCATTGGCTCCTCTATCAAAAAGCTCTAAAATAGAAATACTCCTAAAACTTTTCGTCAAATGGTTACTTTAGAATCGTTTGGCGAGCGTATACAAGTACTGTTTTTGTACAGAATTTCGAATATATCAATTTTCACGTGAAAACAACCGCTACAAATGCTACTTCACTGAAAACAACAACGTAACTTAAATGACTCGCCCGATATATAAAATTTTATAAGCAATACGGTGTGAGTATCATTACTTACATATTAGGTACAAAACATTGACAGTGTTTGCGATATTATCATCAACGAGTGCAACAATTCAAACGCTTAAATGCATTTTATGTATATTATGCCTCCTATTTTACTTACTATTATTATCATTTGTACTTATATACACTCTAGCGGTGACTAGAATAAATACTAGTGATGACTATTAACTAAGTAACAAAATAGAAAATACACGAATATGTTGTATTGAAAGACCGGAGTCGATGGAGTTGACTTAGTACGTTTTGAATCAGTGGCGATTTTTGTAAATTTGTAGTAGTGAGGTTGGAATGCAAAATTTGATAGAATAAAGTCAATGGATGTCGAATAAGAAGGACTTTAAGGTAGTTACCTCGACATTCAACTTTTCGACAGAATAGTTTCAAATTTTAATAGTATAAAGAAGAATGCTATATCTGATTGTCCTTGTAATTTAGGAAAGATTGATCGTTTCTAAGTTAAGATAATTAGGGTTAAAGTTTGTATCTATTCATGTATTAGATCTCAAAATTCTGACTACGCACCCTTATTTTGTATTTAACAATATAATGACTCGATAGAATTCTATAAAAAACTAGGGAAAGGAAGATTAATAAGTTCTGAATGTAAAGAAAAAATTGAATTATTTGTTGATCGTTTTGGATTGAAAATATCATCAGAGAAATTATAGTATTTTTATAAGTACATCAATTTAAAGCAACTGAACCGAAGCAGTCTGACAATCCTGTATATTAAATAACTGGTTTGTTCGTATTTACTTGTAAACAATATTGAAAATTCATAAATCGCGTTTTTTGACCTTTTACCGCTTACGTGGCGAAAACGGTGATAGATACATTAAAAAGTGTTAAGACTTTTTTTTGTAGAGAATCGAATTCTCTACAAAAAAGTCCGCGAGAGCATATATCTATCTTGTACAGGTGAAAAAATACAGGGTTCCAAACGCATATGCATACCACTTAATATGTTTGTTGGATGAAATTACAAGGATGCCAGCGTATTTATAATAAAAAACTTTGATAGTATAAGTGTGTATATACAGGCTGTTTGAAAGTATGCATCTACATGTTGGTATGAAAACTAATACGTATGAACATCTATCCAATAATACAGACAGTAATGACATAAAGTAATTTTGGTTCGCAATTTTTTCTACTAGCATGTCACAAGGTAACCACCTTAAGATTTTGCGTACAACTTTCCTTTTAGCATGTTAATTGTAAAAAAACTTTCAAAATATATTTTCATAGGTGTCTAAAACATTTTATAGGTCCCTGTTAATAATGGTGGGTAGCTGAAATTGTAAAGATGTGATTCAAGGCATCAAAGCTTTTTTGATTTACAGCGATCCTGAAACCTGTAGAAACTGTTTCAATAAAATGTGTGTACAAACCGGTTTTTCTTCACAACCTGAAAACGATTTACCTATTAACTAGTTACTGATGATTTTTTATTTTTATAATTTACATTATTTTTTACTGACTGTAAGTTTATTGAAAAATTAATGTATATAGAATTCGAGATTCGAAAACCACTCACTATTCAAAATGACTTCCTTGTTTTGTTCTTGTATTCCTTTATACTTTTTTTTAAACTTAAAATAAGTAAAATAAAATTTGTATTTGGAAAGCAATACCCTGTGTTCTACAACAGTAATTAAACAAGCAATTTTGAGGTCTAATATAATAGATATTTTGTGAAAAACCAAAAATTATTTTTCTTTCTTTTACTCTAATTAAAAATAATATAAAATTAACTTAGAAATTTACGTTCTGTCAGTAATTGGTCTGACAATGTTTCAAAAACAATGATTGAATCGATCACCTTTAAAATTTGAATGCTTCATCTTTGTAATAAGAAGCCAAAAGGTCAGTCATTTCTTCATATTTTGGGGCCTTTGTTGGTTTGCAACAAAAATGTTGGTTTGCAGAAGAAATTTGTATCGGAGGAGGCGTTTTGTGTTGCAGGAACTCTTTTTGATGAGCCACCACTGATTTGAATGTATGTACACAACCACATACATATGTAGTAATGCATTATTATTATTATTACCATACAAAAAAGTTCTCTAGCTATGTTTATTTAACCTTCAACTTCGTAATTGAACTTTGCAAACCGAATCAATTAGGTAATTTAAACATGGTTGTCAAACAGTAATTTCTTTTTTTTTTAATAGAACGTTTAGATGAGAAAAATTAAACAAATAATATCAAAATGTGTGAATTTTATTTTATTTATATTGTGTTTCATTTCAAAATATTAAAAGTAAATAAATTTACACCAAAATTTTGTAATTAATTGTCACACGAAAAATTCCATAGAGATTTCTCTAATTTACTTCACCTCAAATAAACCTACGTAAGTAATGTAGCGAAAAAAATTTTTAAATAAAAAAATTAAATATAATTTGGGAACTTATGATTTGTATAATTATATAATTATTGATTATTAGATGTGATTAAATTAAATTGGGGGGTGAAAAAAAACCGCAGACGACTCTAGATGTTCGGGAGTCAAGTTGGTTCGGTGGAAGCGTATTTTGGTCCTTGGATCTTTTTCCCCTTACCAAAAGAAATTACCCCTGTAAAGTTTACTTTGGCTTTCAAGGTTTCGCATTGATATAAACGTTTTCAAACAAATAACAATTTATTACAATTACTTAAAATTTTGTAGTGTACAAAAGGTTAAATTTTATAAAGCTTCACGTTACAAATTAAAATACAGAAATAATCGTATGACTTCAATAACAATTTGCATCTTGTTTTTTATAATACTGTAATTGCAAAGATATATTAATAAATAAATAATGTGGCATTAATTAAAGCCCAAAAATAAGATATTAAATAAATTAATATTGGAATTATGAAACGAAATTGAAATATACTTGCATAATAAATATGGTATTCGTTACAAGATCAAACCAACATATTGAACAATGTAATATTTAAAAAAAAATGTACAATGATGTAGTTAAATAATCCTATGATGAAAATACGTTCGGTAATTTGGAAATTTGTCAGAACCAATGTAAATATTTACGAACTAAAATTTATTAATAAATTTACTCCTAAATTTTACTAACTAAATTAGTCGCGGTATGCATTTCCCTAAGTTCCAGGTTGGCTGGAACCTTTAAATGAAAGCATCTTACCAAACGACGTTAATTTTCTTAATTTACAGCACTATGGGTTTACACAATATGTCGCGATGGACGGTTTGCAACCATAGTATAAATAAATTATAACCTACTGGACCAAAATTGTCCGGAACCTAAACTAAAGTTTAAGCGACACGTACTTAACTTAATTTTTTTTTTTTTTTTAACTATTAAACTTATAGACTAAATTTTACATTATAACAATAATATATAAAATTTTCTTTCGAGAATTAAATTGGTTCTATACAAAATTCCAAAATACTCAAAATACAAATACAATCATTAAAACCCAAAATGTTATATTTAATATTGAATTAATTCCAAAGAATTCTAGATAGGTTCCTTTCATCGGAAAATAAATTTATAAGATTTAAGTTACGTTAATTCCAAAATAAATTACATTGGTTTAGAATTTCATAAGTTTAACATTCAATGATTTTGGTAAATGAAAATGAGAAATTTTGACTTCACAAGTTTTCAAATATTTAATAGTATATTAATTTAAAAATGAATTTTCTAAATCAAAATCGCTAGGCGTTGAAATTGATATATTCTTTAAATACTACATTATGAAAGAAATTAAAGTACGTATACATTGTGTAAATAATTAAAATTTCGAATAAACAAGCATGATAAGTGAATCGTTTAAAGCTTAAAAAAAATATAAAGAATACTTAACTTGAAATATTTCAATTAAAAGATGATTATTCGACAATATTACATATTGATTGAAATTATAAATCACATTTTTACATTAGAAAAATTTTATTATGATTCGACTACATTTTTGTTAAAATATCTATTTTACTTGAACCCATTTTTTTTTTTTTTTTATTGGACCCATATCCTTTCGGGTGTACAATTTAAGAGAGAGTCCCCTCGAGTCTCCTCCTCAGAGAGTCTTTTTTGTACCGTCACCAAAAAATCTTTTCCCCTTCCAACTTATTATTATTTTGAATATATTATTTTGCCTACGTAATTTTATATTACAAACAACTTATATAATTATCTAGATTTTTCTAAATTTTGAATTTACAATAATATGTAATATGAAGTAGCAAGAATACGAACCAATATCGTTCACTACTTTTGAAAACAAAATACGTACGCGGTCATCCAATACAAGATGTCGCGCCTGGTTATAAGCTGAATAATTTTTAACTTAAAATATGTTTAGTTTTTGATTTAGAATAAATACCTCTATTAAAATTAACTGTCATTACGAAATATCGTTACATTCCGCCCCACCAAGAATGTGGCGAACTGCCACCTTGAGCTACGGTAGAGTCGGCGCGGGCTTCGTGACGTTCGGATGTTGAGTTGTCCTGGATAATTCGTAGAGGTAAAGCAGATGTGCAGAAATTCAAATTTTGAAGAGCGGTTGAGGTCGTATGAACTCAATGAATGCTGGTAAAATTTCCTCTTGCAGACTAGACGATTTATGAAATTTTCTATTTTGAATGATTTACAATTTGGCCATTTGGATGTTCATGTAGTTTTTTACAGTCTATTGTATGTATTATAGACGTAATTGGCGAGATTAATTAATGTGATTCCAAATAGCTGGATTATTTTGTTGATATTGGAAATGGCGCATTTATAGATATCCAAATTTGCAAGAATAGCTGGATATTGTAGTAATTAACTTGCTGGATTCGATTTAATGTGTTGATTGTAAATTTGGCACTGTTTAGTTCTGAGATTATACGATAATGTGTAAGTCTGACAAGTTCATTCTAGGCAGATACTGATGTAGCGATCAACATGAAAATACTTCTGGAATTTGATACTATGACTGTTGTAGGTGACATTGTAAACCAAAATACTGCACGAATCTGGAATTATAAAGAGACGTTTGTAATTTCTTTCTTCAGATGGTCCACATATATGTATTATGGGAGCGATGAATTTTGTATAAATTTTCCAAGTTTGGCGGGGGCTTGAAGTGCGATATCGTAATTTAGATTTATTGGTTTGTATTCTGTACAGATCAATTATTTTTTAATTACAAAAGTTTGAATTCAATTTAATAATTAATTTGAATGTAAATTTAGTTTAAATTTGCTAAGCTTGTTTTTAATTAATTGCCTTAATGAAGGTTTTATAACAAAATAACTTTTTATATTTTGTATGCATATATAGTTTTTGTGAAATAAATAATAATTTTATAATAATTTGAAATATTTATGTATATTTTGTAGAATAAAATAGTAATAAGAATAATTAGAGTATTTATAAGATATTTAATTATGTAACTCTGAAATTGTATTATTTATGTTTTCCCTTATAGAATAAATAATAATAAGTTGGTTTGTGTAAGTTTATATCATTTGATATGCTTTTTTGAAATACTGGTTTAAATATTTTTTTTTTTTTTTTGAGCTGCTATGTTCTTTGTGTAGTTCGAGTAATATTTATCTCGTTAAATGAAATAGATTTATTTGATTCATAATGAGTGGAATAATTTAAAGTAACTGATTATTTTGGAAATTCTCTTTATTATTTTGGAGGTTGATTGAAATAATTCTAGGCATTTTACTAGATTTGAAAGCATAATCCTCATATTATATTTAAGTTTTAGTAATAAGGAAACTTTGTGCAAACATGCTTGATTACATAATTTCAAATAAATATGTTTTGAGAAATTTAGTGTTTAAAATTACGTAATATGTAACAAAATATATTTTGGCATTTAAAATTGAATAAAAATTTTAAAATAAGTTAGTGTTTGTTATTCAATAAAATAATTTTGTAATTAAAATTTTTAAACCCTTTTTGTACTTTGGGAAACTACAAAATTATTTGTATAGATTAATGATGTTTAAATGAAAATATGATGAGTGATAAATTTAGAGTAAGTTGTTTGGATTAATGAAAATGAGTTGAAGAAATAAATTAGAATTTATTAGTTGGAGAATATGAGTATATAACTACTGGATTGAGGAAATTCGTTTGGGTTAAGATTAGATACTTATCTTATTTTGTAAATTCGTGTTACATTGCTTTCGCTTCTCATTACTGATATTTGTTTAAGACTTGTAAATTTCCTTTTGCTTTTTTTTTTTTTATTTAACAGGAGATATGACTTGCAATTTTCCCATGATATTAAATTGAAATTGTACCATACTCTTCTGTTGAAATTTCCTGTTACATAAATAAGTATTTAAGGTATACGTTAAGCGCAAATTTGTGGAAAGCAAGATGCAATTTGTATTATTATTTATTATGACTTAGGGGTGGGGTTTTTTGTCTGCTACCATTTGTAGCGAAAAAAATTTTTAAATAAAAAAATTAAATATAATTTGGGAACTTATGATTTGTATAATTATATAATTATTGATTATTAGATGTGATTAAATTAAATTGGGGGGTGAAAAAAAACCGCAGACGACTCTAGATGTTCGGGAGTCAAGTTGGTTCGGTGGAAGCGTATTTTGGTCCTTGGATCTTTTTCCCCTTACCAAAAGAAATTACCCCTGTAAAGTTTACTTTGGCTTTCAAGGTTTCGCATTGATATAAACGTTTTCAAACAAATAACAATTTATTACAATTACTTAAAATTTTGTAGTGTACAAAAGGTTAAATTTTATAAAGCTTCACGTTACAAATTAAAATACAGAAATAATCGTATGACTTCAATAACAATTTGCATCTTGTTTTTTATAATACTGTAATTGCAAAGATATATTAATAAATAAATAATGTGGCATTAATTAAAGCCCAAAAATAAGATATTAAATAAATTAATATTGGAATTATGAAACGAAATTGAAATATACTTGCATAATAAATATGGTATTCGTTACAAGATCAAACCAACATATTGAACAATGTAATATTTAAAAAAAAATGTACAATGATGTAGTTAAATAATCCTATGATGAAAATACGTTCGGTAATTTGGAAATTTGTCAGAACCAATGTAAATATTTACGAACTAAAATTTATTAATAAATTTACTCCTAAATTTTACTAACTAAATTAGTCGCGGTATGCATTTCCCTAAGTTCCAGGTTGGCTGGAACCTTTAAATGAAAGCATCTTACCAAACGACGTTAATTTTCTTAATTTACAGCACTATGGGTTTACACAATATGTCGCGATGGACGGTTTGCAACCATAGTATAAATAAATTATAACCTACTGGACCAAAATTGTCCGGAACCTAAACTAAAGTTTAAGCGACACGTACTTAACTTAATTTTTTTTTTTTTTTTAACTATTAAACTTATAGACTAAATTTTACATTATAACAATAATATATAAAATTTTCTTTCGAGAATTAAATTGGTTCTATACAAAATTCCAAAATACTCAAAATACAAATACAATCATTAAAACCCAAAATGTTATATTTAATATTGAATTAATTCCAAAGAATTCTAGATAGGTTCCTTTCATCGGAAAATAAATTTATAAGATTTAAGTTACGTTAATTCCAAAATAAATTACATTGGTTTAGAATTTCATAAGTTTAACATTCAATGATTTTGGTAAATGAAAATGAGAAATTTTGACTTCACAAGTTTTCAAATATTTAATAGTATATTAATTTAAAAATGAATTTTCTAAATCAAAATCGCTAGGCGTTGAAATTGATATATTCTTTAAATACTACATTATGAAAGAAATTAAAGTACGTATACATTGTGTAAATAATTAAAATTTCGAATAAACAAGCATGATAAGTGAATCGTTTAAAGCTTAAAAAAAATATAAAGAATACTTAACTTGAAATATTTCAATTAAAAGATGATTATTCGACAATATTACATATTGATTGAAATTATAAATCACATTTTTACATTAGAAAAATTTTATTATGATTCGACTACATTTTTGTTAAAATATCTATTTTACTTGAACCCATTTTTTTTTTTTTTTTATTGGACCCATATCCTTTCGGGTGTACAATTTAAGAGAGAGTCCCCTCGAGTCTCCTCCTCAGAGAGTCTTTTTTGTACCGTCACCAAAAAATCTTTTCCCCTTCCAACTTATTATTATTTTGAATATATTATTTTGCCTACGTAATTTTATATTACAAACAACTTATATAATTATCTAGATTTTTCTAAATTTTGAATTTACAATAATATGTAATATGAAGTAGCAAGAATACGAACCAATATCGTTCACTACTTTTGAAAACAAAATACGTACGCGGTCATCCAATACAAGATGTCGCGCCTGGTTATAAGCTGAATAATTTTTAACTTAAAATATGTTTAGTTTTTGATTTAGAATAAATACCTCTATTAAAATTAACTGTCATTACGAAATATCGTTACAGTAATTAAGATAATTAATTAAGAATTATGTATTTACAAATATCACATATGGTAGATCTATCCTACCTAAAGCTTTCCTAGGAAATTCATCCTACAATAAGAAAAAACTTCAGTGACATATAAACTACTATAACAGCAATACAACAAGCCTTACTAGTTTAATTGATAAACACAATATTATCCAGATATTGACTGGGTCCCCGGCACCCCCACCAGTAATTTGAAAATATTTAATTTTTTGTTATAAATATTACTTAATATATAGTGCCAGAATTAATAATTAGGGTAATAATAATGGCTATTAGCGAATTTCCAGAATGGAATTCAGCTATTACAGCCACTATCATGACGCGACTTGAACCCGGGACTATGGCAGAAATTTGTTTTGAGGTCCCTAGAAACCGAAAATAATATTCACTAAAATTTGCATATATATATATATATATATATATATATATATATATATATATATATATATATATATATATATATATGTGTGTGTGTGTGTGTGTCCGCACGATAACGAAATGTCCTAGGTTTACGAAATTTGGTGAAAATGTTGGAAATCCCAAACTGTTGGACAAGTTCGTTAGCCAGACACGTCCGATGCCCGAAACATGGTTTTGTACTTGAAAAAAATTAATCTTTTGCCAAAATTTCCACTTATTCAAAAGTTTTTGCAAAATTTTTTTACACCATTGGAAAGAAGAGCAAAAATTACATAAAAAAGGTCTTTAAACTATATTATTCTATGTCAACTGGTTTCCGAGAAAAACGAATTTTTATAAACGGAAATTCGCTATGTTATGCAGAATGCTGCGACAGGGGTATTATATAATTCTGATAATTCAGTCGTTTAGAATTAAATGCAATTTCGTTTATTTTATAAAATTATAGTCAAAAAAAATGTTATTTATAAAACGGATCACAAGTTGTTTCGGAGAGGTAACTAGGAATTTTACGCCCTGGAGCGAATAAAACAGCGAATAAAAACAGTTAAACAGTTCATACTAAAAGTTTTGCATTTTACACACATCTCCATACATGATGCATGCCATATGTAACCATTTTTGGCACTTTATACATCTTAACCAGTCAACTTTTTCTTTGTTTCTGAGTACTTTTCAAAACATTCAATACACCGTCAATCATCATTATTTTCGTTATTTTCACTAATATGAGGGCTTTTCCTGATCCATTAATGGATCTTTTATACTTACGTGGCATAATTTACAGTCCAAAAAAAGAACTGCATAATTAAGGTATATAAGTCTATGTTTTTAACATGTAATATGATGCGGCATCTATACCAACTTTAAATGCGGCATCTCTCCTTTTTATTGGGATAGATGCCGCATGTTGTTATAGCAAGCATAGTGCGGAATTCCAACCAAAAATTTTATACAGTACTTTTAAAATATACCTAAATTAATAACAAAACTCATTTTCATTAAAACAATGAAGTATACATTCTTAAATTCTAATGAATTAAATGCTTGATAAAATATTATGTTAAAAAACTTACTTTTCATTAATAAAAAGTTGGGTAATTACTAAACTGATGGACTAATCATAAATGTTACCATATACAGCTTAAATAAGTAACTTATTTTAAACATATAATCCATTAATAGCGCTATCTTTCAATCAACGGACGAACTATGGCTACTGCGGCATCTCTCCCGCACTTACCCTATTATATAAAAATAAAATTGATTATTTTATAACAAAACATTTAGGGTAAAAGCCCCCTTTGTGGAACGGTATCTAATTATGAACATTTACATATTAATGAAGTTATTTCTGAAAGAAACATCTGATAACAAACATTATTATTAATAGAATGATTGTTTTTCAATTTAAATTCACCTCGCATTTAATGTTTCCTTACTTAATTAAAGAAATAAATATGTAAATGTCAAAACTGTTCCAGTATTAGATACGGTTCCACAAAGGGGGCTTTTACCCTATTACAAAAATTTTATTCCAACTATTTAAAAAGCATTTTCACAAAGTAAAACTCACAACAATTAACGAAAAAAATTTGCATTTTACAAATTAACAATTTCAGTCGGAAAAATCACTCTCTAGGTGAACACAAAGAGAATAATCGAATTACATTAAAACATTCAATGAATTTTTAATAATTTTAATTAAGATTCATGTTTCTCCACTGTTTTGTTATCAGTAACGAGAGAAAAGTTTAAAGCTATTAAATACGTTATGTCTATATATGTGTATATAACATACATAGAGTAAGCTTTGCAAAGTGTTATTTTATGATTTAAATAATTAAAAATTTATATTTGAAACTAGTCGATTGTATAATCATAAAAGTATTAGATTACAATTAAATTTTATTTTATTTGTAATTTTATTTATTTTATTTATAATGCATTTCAATTTAGATAAATTTTATATTATTCACAAGTTTACTTTAAGAGTTTTTGTATCAATTAAGAATTATTTTGGATAAAGTTTCAGTTAAGAAGACTTCATTTAAAGGATAAAGTTTTGGAGAAAAATCACCAAGAGTTTACAGATATAAAATAAGTATTTATTTGCGACGTTTCGGAAATATAAAATTTTCATCTTCAAGAAGATGTAAGTAGTAAATTTTGCATATATATTTTCCATTTTTGTAATTTTCTTATAATTTATGTACTTAGTTTTTAAAGAAAATTCTTGCCTGAAGATGAAAATTTTATATTTTCGGAACGTCGCAAATAAATACTTATATCTGTAAACTGTTGGTGATTTTTCTCCAAAACTTTATCCTTTAATTATTTAACTAAATTACCTAACCCCCTTCTTTGAAGACTTCATTTCTAACGGTAAATATTCGAAATACATTAAGAATTTTTATGGATTTGACTCCATACAATTTAGTAAAAAAGTAAAAAAAATTTCAATTTCATATCTGCAACAAGAAACAGAGTTTAACATGACAGTTTACGAAGGGAATCGAATCTTTCGTTAATTTTAACCTATTTATCTCTAAGCATTTCTGAATTAAGAAAGATATTTTATCACCGTTTTTAATTAAGTGGTAGGGTAAAAGCCCCCTTTGTGGAACGGTATCTAATACTGGAACAGTTTTGACATTTACATATTTATTCCTTTAATTAAGTAAGGAAACTTTAAATGCGAGGTGAATTTAGATTGAAAAACAATCATTCTATTCATAATATTTTTTTTTTTGTTATCAGACGTTTCTTTCAGAAATAACTTCATTAATATGTAAATGTTCATAATTAGATACCGTTCCACAAAGGGGGCTTTTACCCTACACATTAACAAAAATTCAATACTAATTTGAATTTTTCCCAGCGTTGTCACCATCAAATGTTCGTTTTATTATTTTTTAAGTATAAATGATGTTAAACGGATATACGACAAAATGTTAACAATTCTTGAACCAGGATTGAAATTTTCTGAACCTGGATTCTTTGTCCGGACCTTTTGTACATATGTATGTATGTTGACGTCTAAAATTGGTGAATATTTCCAGATCTTTAACCGATTGTATGCAATGTCATGTAACTGCCATAAAAATAAATATTTTTTTGTAAAATATATTAAATATTTATACTTATTTATATGTATATAAATAAATATAGGCCAAATCAACTAAAACGGCCTTACGTCATTAACAAATGAAGCAAAATTAGACGTTACTGCGGCTACACTAATATAACAAAGAGGTAAAGAGACTGAAAACTAGGTACGTCAGATTTGTTACACTTATGTTTGATGGCGTTAAACCATTTTTTGTTGATTTAATTTGTACCTAAGAATCTATTAAATCGTAACTGTCTTTTTATCAGACTTAATTCCAGAAATTCATAGAGTTTTTAGATCGATCATTGTATCGTGGCCCCTTAATAAATGGACTAATTCAAAGTTGAAGGGCCCATTCAAAAAAATTCCAATTACAGAAAAGTTCAAATTAAAATTAGAATACACCAACACTGCTTCGTTAAGAATGTGAAGGAACATGTAAAAATTTCGAATTAACCACAACTGTAAATTAAATAGGTGCAAATTAAACAGAGTCCACTGTACACGTTAGTACATATGTATGTTTAAGTATATTGTGTTCTTTGAAAATAAAAGTGGTATTTTGCAAAGTAAAAGATTTCTTTATGATTTACGAATATGGAATACCATAAGGTAACGCTCAAATCTATTAACATCCTTTGATTTGTTTGAATGATACTTTATCTTTTGTTTTAATTACTTTTGAGTTCTTGTTATAAAAATTTCATAGATAAATTGCGGTACTAAATTTTTATACATATCTTCGACACACCTAATATAATTCCAACAAGTATTTTGTAAATTTTATTTTTATTGTAATTTAGGGCAGTATTTTAGTCTAGAAATTCGAAAAAATCGTTTTTTTTTTTCATATTTTCAAAGTTCAGACCCTATATTTATTTATGGAAACTCGAATTATTTTCGGAGTTATGGTTATTTTTTCCCTATGTACTGTGTATCTTTTCAGTGCTAAATTCAAATTTTTTACATAAATTACTCGAAACTACTTTCTTTCGATACGGTTGACATGATATCTCAAGTTCTAATGCACCGATTTACTTGAAATTTGGTACAGACCTTCTTAATACTATCAAAATTGGCCCGACGTAGGGGTTTTTGGATTCTTTTATGTACTATTTTTAAAAAATGTTCAAAGTTGAAAAAAGGAGACGAAAAAATGATTTTTTTCTTTAAATGGACGCCATTTTGTGAAAAAATTTATTTTTTCAAATCGACTACGTCCGGCTAATTCTACATCCTTGTTTATTAAGAATTAACTAAAATTTTATGTTTCAGATCACCAGGAGGGTTGGAGTTACGTCAACCAGGAAACACCTTTTTTTTAGTTCCCATTTTGCCGGCCTGTACCAATTACAATTTTGAATTTTTCTGAAATTTTTATTACATTTTCATACTGTTCAAATATCAATAAAAAAAAAAACTGGTAAAAAAATGGATACTCAAAATGTTTACTGTCTTTTTTTTTATTACGCCCGTAAAATCACCTCAAAATCGAGTCTCTAGACTAGAGTACCCCCTTAAGTAGTTATTAAAAATATTTTATGCTGCAATTTTGTGTTTTCTCGTCTACGATAAAATTCAAGCTCAAAACGAAAAAAAACAACTCAAATTTTATTGCCTGTCAGTATAATAGAGTGCATTCACCTCTCAACATTGTTGGTTATTGCATTTGTTGCATCGGTTAAAATTCAATTACGAAAGTGGTATGAAAAATTTTCTCGAGTACAATAAACTCATAAAATACAGTGTAAACAAAGTCATACCTACATACAATGTGATTATATATTTACTAGATAATATAAAATTGTTGAATGTTACATCTAGATTATTAATAAATACTTAAAGAGAATTTATGTTTACACTGTGACAATTACATTAAGGTAAATAAGTACTGGAGGAGTTCTAGCTCTAGGATGCGGCGCGGTCTTCGAAGGAGATATAAGTGTGTGGACAGACCGTGACGGGCGCCCGTTCCATTGCCCGTGCGGCTTCCCACACGAACAATTCAATACATGTATTTAAATGTACGTATTCAGACCAATACGAACTGGTTTTTGCGGGCAAATTGACGGACAATCTTTCTGCGGGCATCTTACGAACTATTGAAGTGGGTAGGTAATAAAATACCTAACAAAAAAAAGGTATTTCAAGTGGCCAAACCCTTGAAAATTTTTCTTTTACTTTCTAACAAACTGTTAGGTAAAAAATCTAAACATAAATGTTTTCACTAGTGCAATTTTAAATCTGTATTGTATGGGTCACATATTCAATTTTGTTTCATCTTTTGCGTATAACATTAGGTAAATACAAAATATCTTATTTTTTCCTTCCTTTAATATGCATTTTTATTTTTACACATCCTTCGCTATTCAGAAAAGAAGTAATAAAATTTTTTTGGGAATTTCAGATTTTGCATTTAACTGCAAATAGACAAAAAGTATGTTTACTTAAAATATACATAATTTTATGGCCCTGGAAGCCTACAATTTCAAAGCCTTTTATGTTTGACACGTTTGACCACTTGTTGATTCTATTGTAGTTTTATAAAAATAGTTTTTATGAGGTGCCCGCATCGATGTGAATGTCGAATTTGACCGCATTGTGCCACGTGCCATTTTGCGGGCAAATTGCGAGCACGTTACGATCGCCCGGACCGGTCGGACCGGTCCTATATGTATTATTATTTAAAATGCACAAATGCAAACAAATATAATATTTTACAAAGGCGACACACACGAAACGTGATTATTGCCGGTGATGGCCATGGTCGTAACGTATATAGATATTACAGATGCAATGAATACTCAATTGCATATTAAAGATTACATTGCAGTTATACAGTGGCTCACAAAATAACATACGCAAGTAGTGCGTTATTGAAAATTTAATTTACATAATTTAACGTCCAATTTTTGCCAACACTTATACCAGTTGTAACTAGTTGACTTAAAGTAAGTTCCTAGGTTTAAGTGTGCGTTTCAGTATTTCCTTCAATAAATTTATTGAAGGAAATACTGAAACTTAGTGAACTTCATGCTTAGTTCATTCAATAATATAATTAAAAATACTTACCCTTCTTAAAATTCAGCAATACTTTTTCAAAAACAGAAAGATCGCGGCGTCTATTTGACAAATCAAACGCCTTTTGTTTACATACACAAAAGATTCTGCAGTGCTGCCATCATTAAAATGTTAAGTGGCATTCTTGAAGGATTTTACCAGTATAGTTGTAATGGATTTAAAATTAAACAATAATGTTCACTTGCCATGGTATACCCCAAATGTATAATATTAAGACTAGTTTTTATGCAAACACTGCAACGGCTTTACCGGCGTTACGTTTGCCAGACTGTTTTCAGAGTAAATTTTCGCGGTTGAAAAGGATTTTTATTTTACCTTTGAGTGCCACTCAATCTTGAACAAATTACTGGGCAAGATTTTAAATTATAAAATGTTGATAAGTTGGAAAATATTTACGTATAACTGATACTAAAGTTTGTTCCGTGATCTACTTTTACATAAATCAGGTTTTTAGGTCAAAAAACCAATTTTGTTCAGGAAATTCACTTATAATTTTTCTGTTACTCTTACAATTCTGATTTCCCTCCGGAGTCGTAGTTCTTAGAGTTCTTTTGACAGTCTAAAAAAATACATTCTGAAGTAACTTTTTATAAAAAAGATAATTTTTAAGGTTAATGAAATCAATAATAAATAATTATTCCAGGCTACTTACTAAATAAAATTACATTTAATTCAACAAAAATTTTAAAATAAATTCTATAAGCTTTATTTAAATAATAATGATGACAATAATACGTCTTAAATATTATATTGTTTTAATAATAATGAACATTAACTTAATAAATTGCAATCAAGTACTTCAACAATGTATAGGAATGATAACAATCCGACTAAAACCTGTTGTATTTATAACAATATGTAACGTAAAAGCCCGCCCCTATACCACCATGCTTGAAAGCACACGCACCATCTCTGTCGAACAAGTGATCTGAACACACACATAGGTACTTATAAAGTAGTGTACGTGTGTACGCGATGTGTGACTTGACCCTCTCACTTGATGTTTTTGTTACATTCCTTGAAAGTGAAATTTTCAGGACAAAATATTCTCAATTTAAACCTCAAAAATCTGGGTCAATTTTGTGACACACGATAGGAGGTACGTACATAAATATCTATTTAATTGAATATACGTATACACAATGATGCTTGGCTACTGCCAGTTCATTTTGCACATTGCATTTTTCTAACCAATGCAACGCAACGTATAATATCAATAATAGTATGCAACGTCCTCGGCTTGTACTGTTTGTTGTACTCACCATATCCCCGGATATCATTGCGACATTACAACAATTTTGATGACAATAAAAACGTACCTGTAGCGAGCGAGCACGGAGGATGATGCACCACGTAGACCGTCCACGGCACCTTGTATCTATATCGTACTCTTTTAGGTGCACTGTGTCGCTGATGTCCATATAAAATGCCATAGCTTACTTTGATCATCATTTTATGCTTGTGTTAGGTTAGGGTTTTGTATGTTGTGTTCTTTTTATTGTTTTTCTTTTAAATATTGACTTAGAGACACAGGTAGATAAGTACAGTATGAGACAAGATTTCAAGATGAGTCAAAGAAATTGAATTCTTCTTCACAGTAAAAAAATTTGTGCTCTGCGTAAAAAAAAACTAGTGGTTAAAATTTTTGTGTTAAATAAGTAACACAGCCCTGCGTTAATGTAACATTTCGTGTTTGTGTTAAATGAAAATATTAACACAAATTTCGATTTAACAGAATCAAAATGTTAACCTGTTTTGAACAACAAAGAAGTAACACAACATTTGTGTAGAGAAAAAGAATGTTATAAGTACGTGAGTTAGATTAGAACATATATTTACCAAAATATATATAATAAAAATGATGAGAATAGTTCTTATTGTTAAACAAAACCGAAAAATTATAAGTTTTTGCAGTTATTGACGAATATAGTTTTATTAAACGTTTAAAAATGAAAAAAATTTCCTTACATTTTAAGGTTATTTTGTTACAGATTTAGTTACAAGAAATCATGTAAGCTTACTTGAGATTGTTTATTGTATATTATAAAATATAAGCTCAAGTAAGCTTACATGATTTTTTGTAACTAAATCTGTAACAAAATAACCTTAAAATGTAAGGAAATTGTTTCCTTTTTAAACGTTTAATAAAAGTATATTCGTCAATAACTGCAAAAACTTATAATTTTTCGGTTCTGTTTAACAATAAGAACTACTCTCATCAGTTTTATTATATATATTTTGGTAGATATATATATTCTAATCTAACTCACGTACTTAGAAATGTTTAAAAGCAATTCTTAAGTGTTAAATATAATTCTTATAGCCTGGAATTATTCCCGTCATTATTTGAAATAACATTAGTTCGTGTAATATGAAATGTCGTTATCCGACCACTTGATCAACCATATGGCCATAATATCAACACTTCCATTTCCCTTCTTTCAAACAAAAAAGTTGTGTTGTACTGAAAATAAAAAAGCCAAAAACTATTTTTGGCAACAAATTAGCCCCGCCGTCTTTTTCTTAAACAAAAAAGATTGTTTTGTTTTGTGCTAGACGTGTATTATCACAGGCCGTAAATAAAAAAAAAAAAATTCAAAAATATGCGATTTTTATCGTCAAAAACCGTTTTTCGCATTTACACATTTTCAAACGATTCAGACCATCTAGGACGTCAAATACCGCCGTAATTTAATCACTATTCAAAACTTTGAACTCCCTTGTCCAGACATTTCGTCCCACTTCTATCAAAATTACATTCACGATGCACTATTAAAATTTAAATATCCAAATTATCTTGACCATTGACAAAAATTGCATACTAAAATTATTGCATTTCCATTATGATCACGTTTCGTACATTAAATATAAATTACAATATGTAAAATATTCAAAGATTTACGTCAATAATTCGATAAAAATCGATGAATGCATAATAATTTTTTTTTTAAATCATTACAGTCATACTCTTCTTTCGAACGAAATTTTGTTAATTACAATGAATTGTTTATATGTTTTCTTCTGGTAATTTTTTTAATTATAAATTCAATATCCTTTATTTATCTATTTTTATTTTTTTTATTTTATTTAAAGAGAATAATTTCATAAGAATAAAATATTAATGAAGGCTAAAACAATTAACATTTCCTTTTTGTATGCTCGTTAGATCGATAATCATGAAATAATCATTTATCGTTATGCATATTTATATGTAAGCATAAAGGTGGTAACTGAGTACAATAAAAACGTAAGCGTAAAAATAATTCTGTTAGAACGTGGGAATTTATTAAATCCGAAGCCTTTTTTTTGATGAAATTGTATTGTGAATAAATAAAATATAAAATAATAATGTCAGTGACGTCTATTATAGACGTTTATTATGTTTTGAGAAGAAAATTAAAAAAAAGAAGCAAACTAAAAAAGCACAGATCTTTAAAAATTTCCCGAAACTGAAACAACTCAGAAACGTTCTCGAATAAACGTTCTCAGGTCACGGTAGACTTAGAGGACTCAGTGGACACCCGAAAAAGCTCAAGCAGGAAGCAGATTATACTCACATATTGTTTGAAGAAACGAAAGCAATCTCTTGGCACTAGAACTTTTTAAAATTCAATTTTTATGTTTTGTTTCATTTTCTGACAGTACAGATCTTTAAAAATGTATCCTCAAAAAGAAATTTAGTTTCCTTAGGAAATTTTAGTTTAGATTATCAAGCTATGGTCATTTTAATACAGTAGGTTTCGGTATCAGTCAGGTATTATACTTCAGAATTTTAAATGCATTTTTCTTGGGATTACAATTTTCAAGCTGGTCGCCATGATATCTCGAGTTCTGTATTTAACATCTCGAGACTTGTTTTCAAATTTCTGGTAGGGAGTACGAATATTTCAAAATTTTAATTTTTACTATTTAAAAAAAAAAATAAAAAAACTTTTGAAAAGCCACTATTTTTAGATTTTTTTGAAATTTGTTGTTTCATTGTAGTTTCTGCCAGAATCATAACCTTTCTAAACCAGAATCTTTTTCTTTTTTCTGTTGCAGATGAATACAAATTCTAAAATCATATCAACGTCATCATATCAATCATATCATAGCAACATCCCGTTTTTGCATATTTAAATCACTATTAAGTTCTTGAATTTTTATTTATTTATTTATTTATTTATTTTTTTGTATGAAAATTGTTCTATATGTTCTTAAAATATCAACACAAAAATGGTAAAAAAATGAACAGTAAAAATATTAACAGTTTTTTTTTTTATTAATTCTTTAAAAAGGTCGAAATTTTTGCTCTCTAGCCTAAAAGATTCCTTAAAATTTATCGCTCTAATCGCTTAAGGCTATCGCTATCTCCCTTTGACCCCAAATTATAGACTTCTTCCTGGAAACAAAGTTGAAAGATATACCAAAAGTTGAACGTTTAAATCAAATGAAATACTAGAAAGATCAAAACAGATCCAAAAAGTTACAATGCATAATAATCCACTAGCAAAATCAAATCCCATTTATAATAGTATATTGTGCAAAAAGTGCGGGAAATTGTCGATTGCCCACGAAAGCAAAGTTGAGCGGGCAATTGACAATCCCGCACGAGTTGCACATACTATTTTTTATTACGAATTTCACATACTTTTTTCTATTATTTTTACTATATTTGACAATTTTATTACTTTTTAAAATAATATTTTTAAGTGTTCGTCTTTTTTTCTTCTGAGTTAATTATTGTTTAAATTACTTTGTTGGTGGTTTCTATAGAAATAATTATGAAATATTTAAATGAAAAATCAAGAGGCGGCATTGCGTGTTTTATTGTCAATTTGTGTGTGGAAAGTTACTTTCCGCACGCGAAAAAGTATCTGGGAAGAGTACAGTGGGCAAACAGCTATTCTGCGTACAGAAACGTGTGTGCCAAGTTTGTACTTCTCCCGCATGAGTAATAAAAAATAATTCTAATAAATTATTTCATAAACTACAGTTATCATACTATTGAATTCAAACATGCACCCAATGCATGCATACATCCTACATAATACACCGTTCTCTTAAAATAAGCAAACCTAAAATAAGGAAATATTGTAAACAAACACACACACATTCAAACATGTTTATATTAAAAAGTAATAAAAATATTGTCAAAAAAATAAAAAATAACAGTATAAATGGTGTGACAAATAATAAAGTGTTCATGAACTTTTTAATCATTTATTCAGAAAAATTAAAAATTTTGCAATTTGTATATTTACTTATGAGTTTGAAATGAAATGTTTAAAACGTCCAAAACCCTACAATTGTCTATAATTCTATATAATTATGCATATATAAACATATTCATGATTTGATTATTTAATAGTATCACTGTATCAGGTAGTAGGCATACATGCATATAATGCTTGTGAATGTGTTGTTGGGACCGTTGGGACATTATGAAGTGGTGATAAATTAAAATTTAATAGCTTCTTTGACATTCACTCCACAATATGTATCTGTACGTATTTACTTTTTGTTCAGTACTTAAACATTAGCAAAGATTATTCTTAAAATGGTCTCTCATTCGGAACATACAAACGTATTTTCTTATTAATAATAATAATTGTTATCAATTTATTATATGTATTTATTGTGTACAGTTGTTATTTTAAATAGAAAAAGTTAATTATTTAATGTATGTAGTTAAGTTATGTACTCATTTTATATAAGTATATAACTAAATAAACTGTATTTTTAATATGACAGGGGTTATTAAGAAAAGAAAACATTTAACGTGAGAAAATAAACTAGAAATATTTGGAGAACTGGGCATCGCAGCATGTCTTAGCTTTTGATTACGGTGTATCAGTGACCTAGTAAATATATGTATATGCATATACATAGACATTTAGTTCATCCTGTATGTTACGCTTAAAATAGGGAAAGTGACTTGTTTACTATTCCCTATTTTGAGCGGAATCTGTATTAGCGATATTTTAGCCTCTGTATGTATGCAAACGGGTCAACGTATTATCAGCTGCACCACCAGTCAACAGTCGTCATATCACGTCAGAACCATCATGATCATCATCATTACCACAAGTTTGAATGAATTTATTGTTTAGTTATGATTAATGGTATTTAAAATACATTAATTGCATACTAACTAAATACATGCATACATAATGTTTGGTTGAACCAATACAGTTCCCTGTACCGTTTCCAAATCTTCGGAATTCTTTTATCACCGACGCGACTCTGTTTTCCAAACGCCGATCCGCAAAAGTATCTTACCGGTTCGCCAGAAAGATGTGTAAATTGAAATGAATTACAATAATTTCTTATAATTTTTATTTTTTAATTTAAGGGGAGGTTTACTTGAGAGTCGTTAAAAAAAATCGATTTTTTTTGCAGAAACTGGTAGCTAATTATGTGTAGAATATGTTCCCAAAGTGATTTTGCTGAAAGTAATTTAAGGGAAGGTTTACTTGAGATTTGATAAAAAAAAATCGATTTTTTTTTTGCCGAAATTGATAGCAAATTATGTGTAGAATATGTTCCCAAAGTGATTTTACTGAAAATAATTTAAAAACAAGATTCTTGCACATTAACCGAATCCAGCTTTCTATAAAAAAAAAAAATTCAAAAAACGTAGTTCACGCAATAATGAGTATTAAATATAAAATTTTGAAAATACGTTTCTTTATATATATATTTTATAATATCTCGGAACCACATTTTTGGAACTGGCGGACACGATAACTCAAAAACTATTCGATGGATCCTTTTTTTAAATGTTTATTTTAAAGATAATTCAATTCTTCGGTACCTCTACCTAAGTTCGATACACTTTCAATATTTTTTTTATTTTTAAGTTTACTTTAAAGAGCGAAAAATAAGACAAAACTCGTAATCAAAAGTTCAAACATCCGGCATTTTTTTTTCTTTCAGCAATTTGTTGATATTATAGGTAGAGGTACCGGTGCTCTTCATATATTTTATAAATCTTTTTTGTTTTTGGATTTCGGTGGTTTATTCCCGGCGCTAGGATGTCCGCCAACAAGGCATTGGATTTTCGGATCGTCACACTGCAGTATCTATAAAATGGACAATTTTTTATATTTTTCCTTGAAAAATTTTTTTTGTATAGTTTAATACTTAATAAATATGTGTACAAAATTTGAAATTGATATTTACTTCCGTTCTTGAGAAAAAAATTCTAGAAAAATACATAATTTTTAAGGACTCTCGAGTAAACCTCCCCGTAAAAACCAGAAAATGGTCATGGGGTTAGCTTTATGAATAAAACGGTTTTAGTACAATACAGCACAACCTTTGTTGTTTTAAAAAAATGAAACGGCGAGGCTACAAGTTCAAAAAATATTTTTTTTTTTTTTTGGGGGGGGGGTGAAAAAAAAAGCAATTATTAAGGTTTAGCACACGACTAGCAGAATACGGTACAATCTTTTTGTTCGAAAAAACAAACGGGGGTAATTTGATGGGAGCATATGATGGACGAAATGGTCGGCAAACGACATTTTATATTATACGACTAAATGTTATTCCAAATAATGGCGGAAATTATTCCACAATACAATAATTCTATTTCAGATTAAAGAATGACTTTTAAACATTTCTCTGATGCTTAAGAAAGTATCGATATTTTTCTAAATTAGTGGTAAATAAAGTGGTTACAAAACGACATTTCATATTACACAACCAAATATTATTCCAAATAATGACGGAAATTATTTCAGGATACAACAATTTATTATATTTAAGATTAAAGAACGGCCATTAAACATTTCTCTGATGCTTAAGAAAGTGTCAATATTTATCAGAAGTGCGTTGTAGGCCAAGTGGTCGGAAAACGGCATTTCATATTACACAACCTAATATTATTTCCATTAATGACGGAAATAATTCCAGGATATGATAATAATATTTAAGATTAAAGAACGGCCTTGAGACATTTCTCTAATGTTTTAGAAAGTGTCAATATTTATCTGAATTACCTACAGTCCTACATACTTGATCAGGTGATCGAAAAAAGACATTTCTTATTGGAGGCTTTAATGCTACTTATTTCAACTTATGACCAAAACGATTCCAAGCTACAGGAATTCTATTTAAAATTAAATAATTGCTTTTAAACACTTTTAAAATGTTTAAGAAAGTGTCAGTATAGTGAAACTCCAAAAAGTGCAACGAAATGTTCCCTTGCCTTTTTGAGTTGCAGTTCTTGAAATTCCTGTGACGGTCTATAAAAATTAATTTTACGTTAAAATATAAATTTTTATAGACCGTCACAGGGACTCCAAGAACTGCTCTCAAGAAGGCAAGGGATCATTTCGTTGCACTTCTTAGAGTTCCACGGTATTTATCTAAGTTACTTGATCGGCTAAGTAGTCGGAAAATCACTTTTCATATTAAATATAATTTAGAAAACTGGTAATCGTCATATACAACTCTATATCTATTCGGCTCGCACAAAATTATCCGAGATTTCATTGAGTCGTGACGGATTTGTATAAATACATCATGTTAAAATCAATGAAGAACTTCCTCGTTATTAAAATACACAGCTCATATTACCTAAGCAAATGTCCCTGTCTGAATGTAATTTAAATTAAACTTTTGAATTGTACGTAAAGAGACACTTTATAATAATTTAGATATTTTTTTGCATAAAACTAGTTAGAAATAAATACCAGTGTACATTTCGATCCGTAAACCAATCGCAATCGTTATGTACAGGTAATAACGGTCTCATAAAATAGAAAAATAAACTATAAAGACATCAAGTGTGTATGTTGTTTCAAGTTATTTGTAATGTTTATGGCTATCGTATTATTGCTTGGTAAATTTAATATTATTCATACATATGAACGTTAAGTTAAAGCGTTTGGTTTTTGCCGTTTTTCTATTTAAAATATAAATAAATGTTTCTTATCGTATGTAGAAAAAAAGTGTAGTTGCCTTATACTTATTCATTTATATGAAAATTAATATTATTAGAAAATCAAGATTTTTCAAGAAACGTTTTAAATTTAAATTTAAATTCAAAACATTTTTAACCAGGCCTACAACCCTACTGGATAGCCAGGGTTGTAGGCCCGAGGCCCGGGTTGGACGAGGGGGCCCGTAGCAGTTGATAGAGATCCGGGAAAAGGTAAAAACTTTTTTTTCTTCTCTCGGCACTTATTTTTTCGGGCAGAAATTTTTAAGAGATGTGCTTTATTCCTGAGGCCCACCATTTCTCTCCACGGCCCTGCTTTCCCTTTGAAATTGGGATCAGTAACTAATAAGGATGATCATTTCGTTTAAGGGTTACAAAAAATCAAAATTTTGCAATTTTAAAGGAAATTGTCGAAAACAAAGTTGTTGTCCCCGGTCCCACCCCCAGAAAAGAGATATTTCGAATTACCTACACCCATGGCAGAGGCGTAGCGACGGGGGTGCAAGGGGGTCTATCATGCACCGGGCGCGACTTGCTGAAGGGCGCCAAATGGGTACCAAAGAGGTGCCAAATATTAACTATACGTGTTTTTTTGGAGGAATGGGGGGCGCCAATAAAGTGTCATGCCCCGGGCGCCAATTATGTTCACTACGCCACTGACCCATGGTGACAACATTTTTTAAAAAAATCGATTAGCCGACTGGAAGTATGCTACGACTCCTATCTTGCTGCAAAATTTCAAAATTGATTTAGGTTTGATAGAGTAGATAAAACACAAAAGATCAAAATTTAACTAAGCCGCGTGGCTTATACATAGAAAAAATTTTGCCCTTAATTAAGCCCTTTTGTTATACCTTTCACCTAAATTTCATCGATTTCCATAAACAAGATTTAGAAAAAAAAATCAAAAGTCGACTTTTCCCAAAAGTTAAGAATGGCGACAACTCCAGAACCACTGATCAAAATTTATCAAAAGTACCTATACATTAAGCCTGGTTTCTCATTTCTCTAGCCCCGATAGATCTCGAGATTTTTATTAATTTAGACTCCAGTCTAGGTTCCAAACATTTCATTCAAAGTTTCCACTTTCTGGGATCCTTGGGTCCCAAAACGTTAGGATCCAGTGAAAATCGTATGTGCCCAAATTGATCTGATTATATTATCATACTTTCCCGTCACATAGCTGTATAGCTTCGCTATATTATCTACTGGCAATAAAAAAATTCCCTAGCGACGAATCACCGAACTAACGTATGACAGACAATTTTTACAGGATGGAATGTTACATTACTGAAATTTCGTTCAAGGCTGTGTAGAAAAATTGCGAGCTTCGAAAATAAACCACATTTTTTAAAAATTTCCTCCCCAAAAATAAGTCGTGAGCAAAAAAAAGATCCAGGCCCCGAAGCTACAACCTCGGCTAGTTTTCTAAACTAATTTTAAAATATTATTCACCCTTGTAGAGATCTTGTAGTATTTTTTACGACGTTTAACAACGAAATCGCCGCAAAATTTCTTTAAATACATACATTTATTACACAGCTGTCGCAAAGTATCTGTCATACGTTAGTTCTACAAACGCCTACCTATGAAATTTAATCGTTGCCAACATGGATCTAAAATTATAGTTACAATTGATCCTTTGTTACAATAACTAACACACTTCTCCCTTATAGCTACATTTTTACAAAATTTATAATCACTCTATTTCATATATTTACAATATAGAAGTACAAAATAATAAGAATAATAACAGTCATAATATAAAATTTATGCAAAATTGGTAGATAAACCGAAGAATTCAGTTTCATATGTAATATACGTACAAATAATACGTATATTCTAACTGCGAACTCAATTCACATTACTTATGTATTTATTATCTTTACTACAAAGGGTACCTATACCAATTACATGTCACTTCTACGTACTGCCTGTATATCAATTCACGGTATTTTTAAAAGGGGGCAAAAGAATAAAGATCTCTTAATTTACATACCAAAATGCTACCGACAAAGATAGATTCTAACTATGGTGGCGTTGCATCGAATGCTCTCAGTTCCCCGACGAGCAATACGTACGTAATATCTCAAAACGTTCCCAACAGAAAAAAAGCTTTCCTTTTCACAAATAACACATATTATATACAAATAAAACAAATTATATATTTACATGACCATTACAACATATTGTAACATGTAAATAGTGAATTTGCATGTACAGAAACAAACAGACAGACGGACAGACAGGCAGACAAATGTTGAAATACACGGAACGAAGTACATTATGTTATATAACTAATTAATTTAAGTAGTACGAGTCAGAGGCGTAGCTGCAATTTTTGCGTCCTGGAGCGCTCCCGTTTCAAAAGTAGCTGGCGAGCAGAAAAAAAAAATAAGCAAATGTGCAGTTCCTCCAAAAGCTAAAAATACCGGTGGTGAGCAAAAAGGAAACCAAGCATTTTCTAAATTTATTTTTTTGTAAAGCTCAGAACTGGGAAAAAATTTTGCGTTGCGCGCTGAAACGACTGTTCCACCAGCTCCCTTTTAATTACGCCCCAGGCTAAAAATTAAATTTCATATTCTACAAATTAAAAGTTTTGAACTCGTCACACTGAACACGAATTGGGATTGACTCAACCCTATCACCATTGAAAAATAAAAATATCAGATTAATCTCTGCGATAGGAGTAAGACCAATTTATGAGCTTTCGAATTGATATAGTTTTGATTTTTAAGCTTACTCCCTGAATCCTCAAACAATCCCTGATTGTTGGAACTCAAAAAAGAGCTGCCATGAAAGGAAAAATTTCCTACATTATATTTCAAATGTAGTAGTATAAAACTCCAAAAATTAACTTTTAAAATATGGTAAGTCTTTTAATTGTAAAGGGGTTGTAATTCAATACTAAAAATGTCCATATCTGTACTCGATTTTAATTTTAAACATCACGAATTTTTTCACCAGTATACTCCAGCCCAAAAACATATTAATATAAATTTTGGACTAGGGTAGAAACAGAAAGAAAAATTGGATTTACACCTAGACCTATTTTGAAAACTATTTGATTATTATTTCAATTCAGACTTTCAGATACCAAAAAATTATTGAAAGTCTCTTTCATCTTGTTAGTGTGACAAAATTCATATATGTGAAAAACCACCTGTAATTTTGTAAAAACGAATTCTAAAAATATCAGCTCTTCAACGAAACTTCATATTAATTGGTTCAATTTTCATATTTCCTTAAATAACAAAAAAAAATACAGCATAATATATTATTCATCACGCTAACCATATATAATAATTATCTACGTTTAGTTCAACATTATCCTATAAATAATATACCCAAGTATATATTTTCTACTTATATTAAATATAATATTTACCAACAGAAGTAGCTATTAAAAATCCTAGTTAATTTACAATATTCCAAGTTATAATAAGCTACCACCCTTCATTACCGAAACTCATTATCTATGTGTTCACAAGAAGTATATAATATACACAGATGGAAAGATGTAAAATAAGTAAGTATCATGCAGTAAAACTTTATTTTTTTAAATGTTCTACAGTCACGATATCTATACTCCAGGTACAGTGGTCACACAGTAATTGTAAACAATCCGATTTTGATAATAACTTTTCAAAAAAAAATTCTAACATGTAAACATTTATCTACACCGGAAGTATTTATTCCGGCGCGGTGCGCATGCACCGGATTTGAAGCCATTTGTACCCGTGCAGTGCGCATGCGCTAGTTGTGGAGCCATGACTCCACATCCGTTGCAGAATCCCCACTTTGTACCTACTTCACTCAAGTCCGCTTCGATCGTCTTCTGAAAGGAGTGAGAGGCAGGAGATAAGGGAGATAATTTCAGCTGTTTTTGTACATACGAATAAGCTGTGGCGATAATTTTTATTTTTTTAATTATCTTTTAACAATCACCGGTTAACATGGATGGATACACATCGAAACGTGAATCCTAGCACCTTTCAAAATCAAGGAGTCTTACCAGAATCCTCAAGACACCGCAAAAAATTTCTTACCTGAAACAGAAAAGATAAAAATCAATTATTTTTGGAGACAAAGCACATTTTACAATTTATATTATTAGTCATCTAGAGCAGTGGTTCTCAATTTTTTTGGTCCGCGACCTCCTTTTGCACTTCAAAATTTTAACAGACCTCTCAAATGTGTAGAAATGTGTAGAAATTGTATAGAAATGTGTAGAAAATAGGATTATGATTTTTCGCGATCCCCACTTTGAGAAACACTGATCTAGATTATAATTTAAAGTAGGTATGTATTTGAATAATAATAGTATCATTATCTAGGTCCTAGTGTTAATATTATTGTTTAGTCGTTTCTACAGAAATAAATAAAACATCTTCTAACCCAAAAATGATACCGAATTTGAAAATCCTCAGCTTCAAATACCGTAATCAGAAGACTAAATTATGCTGAAACGTCCCAAATTTTAAGAACAAGTAATTGGCCAACGCATAAGGACGCGCTTTATAATTTGAATCCATACAGTGTTTAAAAAAGGATATCAGCCATAATAATGGTTTAAAGGTACCGTAGACTCTCGTTAATTCAAACCTGCGATAATTCGAAACTCTCTATAATTCAAAGGTATCACGAGTTCCCTACAAAATCTCTTTATATTTCGAACTAAAACAATACATTTTTATACACTTGGTAATTCGAACGGAAAAATCATTGCTACGTAACAAAACGACGCGTTAATTCGAACTCATCGGCGTCAAACACTCGACAATTCAAAGTTGCATAGAGAAATAGACAGAAAGATTGTAAGTACATTTTGAGACAAGTTCAAGTTCATTCATCGCAAATGCTTAAAAAATTAAAATTGTTACCTGCGATAATTCGAACCTCTTTATGGACCTATTCGTACGGCATCTAGCCAAAGTGCTTTGCTCTTACTTTTAAGAACATTACACTTGTTTTGAAATGTACTTGCCTTACTTTTGAGATATTTGTATATTCTTGCCTCACTTTCCATGTTCTTGAGAGAAGGGTGAAGGTATGTATACGATGTATACGATGTATACCTTCACCCTTCTCTCAAGAACATGGAAAGTGAGACAGGAATATACAAATATCTCAAAAGTAAGGCAAGTACACTTCAAAACAATTAGTGTAATGTTCTTAAAAGTAAGAGCAAGGCACTTTGGCTAGATGCGGTACGAATAGGCCCTATAATTCGTAATATTTTAAGAGTCCCTCGAGTTTCGAATTAACAAGAGTCAACTGTACGTATTTTATTCTATTAGGTACTAAACTGATTCTTATATTAAAGTTACTCTTATCTTACTATCATTTTATTTTGTTATCTTTTAACTTGCGTATTAATTTCCATATAAAGTGTACACTAATAAATAATAAGGTATGCACATTATAAACAAACATAATTCACTCTCTGTCAAAATGCCTCACGATCGTCAACGTTCTAACACAGTGTTATAATACTTTTGTACAAGATTGTACTAACGAATCGCATAACACTTAATAATTTCTTGCTAAGTTATTAACATCTAATTGCTATTAAGGTCATTTGCACTTATGCTTTTCCTTTTTTCATTTTCTCTACTATATAAAAAATGAATATCCGACTATTTAAAAAAAAAAATACAGACTTATTCTATATCAAAACTACACTTTTGAGTGAATAGTTAGATAAGTTTCTACTTTGGAATTTAAAGAAAAATTTACTTCGACTAAATAATTTTTTTCTTTATTATTGATTATATATTTGTGTCTGTATTTTGTTTGGGTCGATCGACTTGGTCGAAAACCAGTCAGTAATAAAATAGTTAACTGTAGCAATAATCAAGTAGGTAAATAAGGTAAAAATAACTGTAAATTTTTTTATTGATAAATAATATATTGTACCTACATTGGTACCTAATAAATAATATGTACTTACAAACACGTAACACAAAACAAATAAATATATACATTTAAAATGTCCGCCATACTTAATAAATTCCAACATCCATAATTGGATTGAAACAAGTAACAATCCACCACTTATACAATTCTCTCGTGTGACTTTAAACCAATTTACAATCGCAGTTATTTGTCATAACTTCATAGGACCTGATAAAAATATTCGGTACTTGAAGAGAGATGTGTCAGTTATCAGTCTAATATTATCAGTTTAACTTGAATCAAATCGACTTGAAACAATGCATAGAAATAGCTGGAGAAACAGGAAAGGACATAGGCTACTTTTTCAAAATAAATCACCATTATTTAATTCCTCGGTATTCAATTGAATATGCAATTTCGAAAAAGGCACATGTCTGAATTTTTAAACTTTTCAGGAAGTAAAAAAAACTATTATTTTTTAAAGAAGTATAATGAATTTAAAAAAAAAATATTATGATTTAGATTCTGGGGCCAATTTGCAATCGAAGTCACAGAAATATTTTAATCTTAACCTTATTATATTGTATATTTTAGATATTTTAATTTGTGAGATGTGCCCTTTTCGAAATTTATTATATTGAATTCACATAATTTAAAGAAAAACCCACATAAATTTGGCGAAATTTTTTATCTTAGGTATGTAAAATTAAACATAATACTTAAAGATAATAAATCGACTTTTTTCAAAAATCTTCTTCTGGAGCCTCTGTTTCGTTTGTAGTTGGCCATTGTAGTATTTCGTCATAAAATTTGCCATATCTGCAATTTTTAAATTATTAATGGGTACTTTGCCATTATAAGCTTGATATTCTTCGCTTGGCAAGTTACTGCAAGTGCCTTTTATTCTAAAAAGAACGAAAATTTCTTCAGAGATACTATCTATATAATTTTTTGCAATTATTTCACTAGGTTTTTTAGGATCAAAAACAAACTCATAATGTTCCGTTTTCGTATATAATAGGTAGAGAGAAGCATTTAGAAATTTAGAATTGATTTCTTTGAAGAAACGTATTTATCAAAATATGTGAGATGTGCCCTTTTCGAAATTGCATATTCAATTATCTTTCCAATTTTTACTACCTTTTTGTCGTTATAAACTTGGTGAGGTTCCCAAGTGCATAAAAACATTAGAAAAGCTCCAAAAATCATTTTCGTGAGTTCCGAACCTTAAAAGGGAAAACGGAATTCTTGTAAGCTCACTCTCATGTCCGTCTGTCACAGAAGGTTAGGTCTTGATGACGTACACATACATCGCTGGTCAACGATTAGAAAAAAAAATTATTTTTTATTTAAATGGTAGGGTAAGTAGAACTAAAAACTAGCATTTGTTGTAAACTAGCAATTTTAATTGAATGTGTTCATAACAAATTATATTATTTATTGTGAATATTAAGTTAGTCGTAGATAAAGTATAGTATCTAATTGAATTGTAAGGTATATTACACGCGCACACAATTAGGTAATCGCGCGGTTGTTGCGTAACTGTTTCGCTCGTTTTTCAGTTATCAAAAGCAAATCTGAAAAAAATGTAAATATTAATCGGTTTTTTGAGTAACATTTCTCTTTGAAAATGGGAATATAATAGGAGCAAAATTTGGAATTTATGGTTTACAGGTTTTAACGAAAGCTTTCCCGTGTACCCGAAGATTTTTGTAACTGATGACTATCTGATATTTATTCGAAAGACACACAAAATTCAAATACCAATTACGAATAAACAATTTCAATAATAATAATTTCTTCGTATAACTGATTCACAGCATCCAAAATCAAAATAACTGTTTTTTTTTTCTTTTTGTTATGGCTACGTTGCGTTGTTGTGCATTGTCCAAAATTTCATATTATAAAGCCATCGTAAACACTAACGCGAACTGCAAATACAGCTCAACAAAAGGAAAAAAAAAAGACACGACACCAAACACAGAAAACTTGAAATCATTAACGGAAAGATTACAACATTTTTAAACATACATTTTTATTACTATAATAAATTTTTTGAAGACACATCTTTAATATCGTTATATTTAGCCAAAATAAATATGGAGATATTTTAAATAGGTAGGTGCTTGCATTGTGAGACGTCACTTTGGGCCACTTTTCATCTAAACTATCATATTAATTAAATAGGTAACCTTGAAATTTTGCATTTGCCAAAAATATTTTTTTTTTGGTGATTCATGATATAAATATTTAAGAAAAGAAAAAAGAAACGAATTTAATTGTTTTGTGTCTTTTGATATTTTTCGAACGTCGATATCGTTAGGCGTGCACACTACACCACACAACATGAAGTTCCTTGAAGTTGGCCGAGTATGAGAGTATAGAAGGCCGCTTCGTGCTTCCTCGCTTCGTCTCGGACAAAAAACCGACCGGGAGTGGACCCGAAGTTCGAGCACAAAGCTACTACTCAATCTAATTACAGTCTACCTCACTAAGATCCTTGCCGAGTTCTACGAGTCTGTGGTGACGCTACTTCAGTGAGCGTTCGGCGAACTTCAGCGAGGAACTTCATTCGAATGTGTAGAGGAAGCATTATAAATATTAATCATAGTACATTAAACCACATACATTCCAAAATTTTTTGAATCTCAAGTAACTTAGATGCATGTTCTAATAGACCTTTGATATAAACAGAAGTTCCAAGTTTGGTCCAACTCGACCCATGTTTCATTTCAGAATAAATGAAAAACATGTGCATGTCTTTCTTAATCTCTACGGTTGCAGTGTAAGTGACTTCGCGCGAAATCACAGCTATTCGTGCGAGTAAAATAAGTGTAAGTAGCTGAAGTAGACAGGAGCTATTTTTATAGTACGAATACCTGCAAAAGAACTGCCTCAATTAACTTTGGGATGACTATAGTTTTCAAAAAAAAAAAAAAATTATAATAAAAGTATACTCTTTGAAAATATGCATGGCAAAATCGATTAAACTGTTAATAATAAAACTAAATTAAGGTTATATTCTAGTCTAGAATTTTTTAAAATTCGATTTTTTTTCTTTCACTTTCTGAAAATATTGACTTTTAAAATGTGTCCTCAAAAGGAAAGCAAAAAATTTTTGAATATTTACAAAATTATAGCCATTTTAACACGGTAGATTCAGATATGAAGTATTGTACTTAAAAACTTTAAATGTATTTTTCTTGAAACTACGTTTTTCAAGTGGTCGGTATGATATCTCGAGTTCTATTTATCCAATCGACTTCGAATTTGGCATGTATCTTCAAGACATGTTGCTTTATGATAGGGACTACGGATACTGCGAAATTTATATTTTTACTGTTTTTAAAAATTTAAAAAACTTCAAAAACTGATAAAACGTCTAGTATTTTTAAATCAAGTTCATGAATAAATTTATTTGATTTGCCCCAATTCACCCTTAGGTCGCGATACATTTCGTCCTACGGTACTTTTAACGGTAAAAATTACAACCATAAACAAAATCCTATAACAACAAATCAATTAATTTCAACCAATTAAAAAATTAGCCCTGTGACTCATTTTCAATATTTAAAATTTCAATTTGTGGAAAAGTTTTTTTATGAGTCCACTGTCAAATATATAGACTATCTAGCTTCATGGCCTAATTAATTATGAGAGCAATCAACTCTTGTTTGCTTGTATATAAATAGTGACTAATAAACTAGTGAAATTGTACTAATAAAACCTATTAAACGTACTAAAACTAAAGTAATTTAAGATACAAACTCGTGTTATTGAAAAGTGGCGCCTAATTAGAATTTAGTCAATAAAAATTTTTTTTGTTAATTTACTTTATTAGACAGTATGCAAATATATAATATTCAAAGGCGTCGCATAATGTTATTACTTAAATAGGCATTTTGGTAATTAATTGGGAAAATCTTCTGGGCCCCGGTTAAATCTCACGCTTAAGCAAGAATAAAATCAAGATTATTATTCTAATCCTCTACGCTTTCCCATTCCAAATCAATAACAAATTTTTATATGGTGTCCAGTGTCTAATGACAACTAATATACGATTTGCCACTGACTCTATATTAATTAGACATATGTATATACTATGATATAATGATTAAATTAAAATTGACAAGGTTATATTATTATATAACATTAATAATTTATGCAAAAGCTAAATGCGTAATTTTCGTCTATTGGCAAATTATATTTGGAGAGGAAAAGGATTATTAATAATGTGTTTGTGCTCTATGGAATTTTTTCAAATATTATTAGAAGTAAAATTGACCAACCGTTCTACATTGAGGAAAAAAATTCTTTGACTCAAAGAAATTATTTCTTCTTTCGACAGTGTCAGAAAATTTTTTATTTCTACAAGACGTCGGATCAAATGATCCCTAACGGAACCGGGATATACAATATTTTGGACTAGAAAATTATAAATCTTATTATTTTATTATCTAGTTCTGTTTCTGCATTATCCAGAACTTACATCCAATGGCGAAGGAACAAGGTTAAGGAATCAATGAGGAAAAAGTTTTATTTGGGGGCAAAACTATAAAAAAAAAAAATTGGGGGACAGGTCTATCGACACTGTCAACTTCCCATTGGGTGTCCTTAAAGACTAAAGACTACTGTACATAAATAATTATTTTTCCATTTCGGGCAACTTCTCCCCTGGGCGCCCGATAAAGGCTTTGCCCCTTGCACCATACCGGGGGCTTCGCCTTCTGTACCTAAGGCTCCACCCTTATCAAACAAATGATAACATCATTATTTGTTCTCAAGATATGCAAGACAAAATATATTTCAAAAACAGTTTCTTATTTCGTTTTCTTTTTTTTATTTTGTAATAAACTACTGGCGTTTTTAACATCAAGGAAGGTTCTTAGGCGATTATATAATAATGTTATGGTAAAAAATCCATATAATCTATGTTATTTTAATAAAGTTAATTCTGTTTTTTTACCACAAAAAACAAACCGCTAATCCAAATTTACTGAAAACTTTATCCGGTCTTCATTTTTTAATTACGCTTCTAATGAAATTAATCCGGAGTTGATATCATCATTTGTTCTCAAAATATGCGAGACGAAAAAAAATTCACGAACGAACGAACGAACTAACGAACGCACGCACAGATATCACGCTAAAAACGATGGATTCGGATTCTAGTGACCTTGAAACGTGGAGATATGTCAAAATTAGCGATTCGTAAAATCGGACCCATTACAATAACTTCCTATGGGAAGTTAAAAAACGTTCAGTACTGTTATAGAAAAGTATTTACTTGGTTAGAACCACATTTAATTGCCAACTTCTGTATAAAAGAAATGTTTATTGCGAAAATTAGCAAAAAAAAAATGTTAAAATGTGTATTTTTACATCTTCCTTGCTGATTCTTCCTTCGCAAACAACACAGAATACGAACAATTATATTTTCATGGAATATTCTAGTACAGCACATTAACCAAAAAACATGTTAATAAAATTATTGTATGTATTTTGAAGTTGAAATGACATTATAATACAATGTTAAGTGTTTTTCTGTTAAGAAGAAAGGCAAAAGTGTCCCTTAAATGAATTTTTATGACTATTTTAATATGTACAACCACAGTACAACGTAATATTTTTGTGTTTACTGCCAATAAATGTATAAATCGATTCATATTGTTAACTGTTGAAATGTTAAACCACAAAATAAATAAAATATTTTATAAGATATTGTAAATTTTATTACTGTATCATCAGTTTACGTTATAGCAGCAACTTCTTCTCGTCGCTTTTCGGAATAGCAGGCTTAAACTTGGCAAAAACGAGTTATTCCCCCTTTAATTATTTTAATAAGTCCAATGAAAACACAACTACACGCTCACGGCAAATATACGAATCACTGAATTGGTACAACAAATTTTTTTCTAGAATTATGCCATGAATCCATTTTTTGTCAACATTAAAACATAAAACATTTTTTTTCGGCTTTTACATCCTATCCCCCAGGATATTTATACAAACATACATATTATGTATTTAATTAAATAACTCCAGTAGGAAACAATATTTACAAAAGAAAACAATTAATTTTGATAAAATCTATTCGTGTTTTTTTTTCCTCACTTGCTGTTTTATTTTGTTATGATATCAAAAACAATACAATTGTAATGAATATTTTGACTGTAGATTCGTAGAAGTCAAATGGATCTTTAAAAAAATAGTGAACCAGCCCAAGGGGACATACAACATGCTACATAGATGCTTGTTAAAGTTATAGGTTTGTTCCAACAAACACTAGAATTAATTCTCATTTTAATGAGTATGGAAACAATTATTATTTTACTGTTCCAACTAGAAAGAATTGTAATTCTACGTTCGATCTTTTGAACTCAACAGAAACGGTTTCTTAAATTCTTACTAAAGTTATAAACAACCTCAAAGCAATAGGATAGAATTTATTTACCTAATAAAATACTTATATAGTGAGTGATTAATGTGATTAGATATCAAGCCATTACCGCTGATTTTTTGTAAGCGACGCTTTTATCGAAATTGAGATTTTTATTGCAAGCAACATTTTAAACTGTAACGAACCAAGCAGTGTTAACGTTTTTCTCCAAAATTCGTTAATTAACGAGTTATAGCAACTGCTTAGTTTATCGTTAATACAACACATTTTCACATTTTAGCATAACCGACAATAACCATCTTTATCGGAAGATTAATAAAATAATAGGAATAATACGATCATACGTAATAAAATTAAGACAGCAGAAATATCATAAGCGCCATACAAATAGTTAAAAAATCCTTCTGCTGTAAAATTTGATATTTATCGGTTACGCTAAAATGGCGGTAATGGCTCGATATATTATTATATTACTGCGTTGACTTAGGCAGCTTCATTATTTAAGCGGTCTTTTTTGTGTGATTCTTTTTGTGCGACTTTATATATGCGGTTTTTAAAAAAATGCATCATGTGAATCAAAATCAAGAGAAAGTAAGAAATCTAAACATTAATTATAATAATTTATTTTGATAAAATTACTTATTGATGGTTTTTAAGCATTTAATCAGTACATTGTATAAGAATAGAAGTATCATTAAGTATTTTTACATATGTATTTATCACAATTTTCATAATATTACAAAAATAAAATGTTCACATGTGTAAATTAATGCATTATATCTTGTTTAGAAAAGATATTACTAAAGTGAGGTTTAGAGCGTTTTAAATATTTTATATGAAAAGTTTTTTTCTTTACAATCTGGGGCGAACTATACCTACCTTTTATAGCTAGTTATAACGTTTTTGAATACTTTTTTTGTGGGATTTAGTGCTTTAGCTGTATTAATTTGCTTAAGAAGAAAATATTTCTTTTTTGGAAGTCATCAATTGTATGTTCATCAAAAATTTTTACATTTATACGTACGAATATTTCTGCTGTTTTGTCGTAAGTCACAATAATCAATCTGTATATCGTTGATTTATTATTTAAAAAGAATGAGAAATATAATTCAATTTCATTCTTACAAGTTGTTTATAATGAAATGAAAATGTGTACATTTTTAATTTGAAGATTTAAATAATAAATGAAGAAATTTTTAACTTCAGTTGTTTTGTCAAGAGAAATTTCAAAGTTTTAATTATTTATACACGTGTGCTTCGCAATAAGGTTACTTCACAAACTGAATACAGAGAAAGAGATGGACCGTTATTTGTTTACCTTATCAAAAGCTTTTTTTTTTTTGCTAAAATGTAGTGTATACAGTTGTTTCTTTAGATATTTTAATTCAAAATTTTTACTTACAAAAATGATATCATTATAATGCAACTTTTTAAATAAAAGAGATACGTACATAATTTGTGTATCCTCATGTAAGATATGTCATATGTATATTCTGATTTATTTAAACATTAATTGATAGACTTTAAATAGATCTTCAAATTGTCATATTAAATAGATAATTAAATACATATTTAGTTTTGAACAGCATGATAAGTGCGTTTCTCACGATGTTTTTTCTCAGAAACGATATCATAATATGAATATTTAAAAATATTTTTAACTTGAAAAAAGTGATATGGTTATATGTGCATTTATTATTACGGATCTGGTATGTACAAAACTTTTTTTATTTTATTTTTTATTTTTATCACACTTATGTTACCTTTATTACCATTATGTGTATATCTATATATGTGTACATTTTGAAAATCCTATATATGCTTCACTTATAGTAACATAGAAAGAGACAAACGTTTCTTGGTGTACCGTTTTGCGCAACATTCGTGTAGTTACCTTAAAAAAACATTTTCTCATAATCAAACAGACGGGTATACCTTTTTTTTAAACCTATACGTAAAAAGGGTTGAAAGTTGCAAACGATGGTTACGAACTGGAAATTTCAGTGATGGTTTGAACAAACCTTGTTAAAAATAATGGAATACGTAGTAAGATTTGTATGGAGTGTGTTGGTATGTTATTTCACAGTGGGATGTATGTATGTATCATACAATCATTTCTATAAATAATATTCTAAATTAACCCAAACAAATGGAAACAGTTACATATTTATTCGCTTAGTTGGTACTTCATATAGTTTATTTTAAATTATTTGGCTACACTAATAAATATTAGATTTTATAATATTAGAAAATTAATAGGTACTATATTAATTGAATCACATGTAACTTGCAATTATGAAAACGGAAAATAATTGGATATGTATGTTTTTTGACCGATAATTCCATTAAATGTACCAAAAAAATTTAATCCCGTGTTGAGAAATTACTCATTGCTACAAAGTTACCAAATTTCACTGAAATACTTTTAGGAAAGTAAGATTTTAGAAAATTCAGGGTCGAATGAATTTGAAATGAGAGAGTCTAAAGTCATTTTAAGGTAAAGTCTATGACTGTCAAACTCACTTGTACGTATGTGCTTTATAGACAAATAAACAGTGTGTTTCTTTATTTTATCTACAGAGCTTTCTTATTTCAAATTCGTTTGGTTTCCTTTTCTGATTTTGACAGTGAAAAACAGCTGTAGTAGAGAATTTTCGTCTATCAGCGGAAATTTCAATAAAAAACTGTTAAAAAAATGGATACTAAAAATATTTACTGTATTATTTTTATTACCCCACATCACATATGGCATAATAGATACGTTTTACTGCGCCATGTTTAATTGTATATTATTATCAATCAACCCAAAAAAAACGATTTTGGTTTTTGAAACTAATCATGAAGAATTACATAATAAGTGTCTCTCTCCAGGAAATTAATTTAGTTTCATGCGAATCAAAAAAGGATTTGAAAGAATCATGAAATCTCGTAAACAACCACTGGGACTACAATTTAACTTATCTTTACTTCATCAATTTACCAAATTATTTGATTTTTATTTCTAATAAACCCAATTTATCATTATCTATGCCAAGTTCAATCAACAGAAATAACAACTAACCTAATTTTTATTACCCACATAAATAAAATTCACAAACTGAAAATGAAACGAAACGACCAGATTGATGATCGAGTTGCTAATTAAAGTTTCAATAAATTTCACTTTCATTAACACTTTACGATTCCAGCTGTGGTCATTGAACCAGTACAGTACATGCTAGTTACTGACACGACCAGGCTATCTGATGCCGTGCGTGCTGTAAATCTTTTTATTATTGACGAAATCTATAAAAAAGATTTCTTTATTATTTTTCATTGCCAAAAAATATTCCATTAAAACACACACACATATACACATGCGTGTTGGATTGTGGGTGAATCGGTTTCTTTTTCGCTTGCGCTAATGTAAATATTTAGACAATTTATATGAGCGAACAAAAAATTTCGTTATAATGTGTAAATATTATGTACGAAAACTTTTGTCGATTTTTTTCACAATAAAGTGTGAAATAGAAAACTAAATTGAATTTGTTTTTGACACTTGGCGTTTTGTGGTTAAATTTATCTTGACTTGAAATTGTACGCGTTAATCGTGGTGAATTTTTGTATAAACTTACCATTTATAGATATGGTAGATAACAGTCGCCAAATTTAGTGTGGTTAAAATATTGAAAATTTATTTAAATTTAAACAAATTCAAAGAAGACATAAACATTTTTTTCTAAATCAAGCCAATACTGAGAAATAATAAAAGAAAAAAAACATAATTCATTTAAATTAAACGATGATTTCAATATTTTTGGAAATTCTTACAGAAAGAGACGTTAAAAATTACATGTCAAAGTCAATATATAAATTTTGTAGTAATTTCAAGACATTCTCGATATTACTAACACGTTAGCCTCCTTTTTTAGCGATAAAAGCTATAATTTATTCTAAAAAAAAGACTTTACCGACTGAACCTACCTAGAGGATTGGGGGCTTCACATGTGTCACCAGGAAAGTGTCTTATTCCTACGGGAAAATACAAAAATCGTTTTAAGCGTATGCACATATCACGCGAAAACTACTGAACGGGTTGTGACGAAATTTGGTCTGGTGTTAACTATTACCTGGATCAATATTTAGGGTACTTTTTACTCCAGGAATATGCCTCATTCCAACGGGAAAATAAAAAAATTATTTTGAGCATATGCTCGCATTACGCAAAAACTATTGTACAGATTTTTATGAAATTTGATCTGGTGTTAACTTACTATCTGGATCAACACATATCTAAGATACTTTTTATTGCGGGGAAATGTCTCCTTCCCTTGGGAAAAATACAAAAAGGTTTTGATGAAATTTGGTCTACTTATTACCTGCGTCAACATTTAGGATAGGTACTGTTTTTATTGTAAAAAAAATGTCTTAGCCCCATGGGAAAATCCCAAATCGATTCAACAACGCGTTGGGCGAGCGACGCTTTCAGTACAGCTAGTATAAAAATATTTTTGATCTTATTTAGAAAAGATCTATCAAAGGTTGCTTAATTTTCTTAACCTACAAAATTCCACCAAGACTCGCAACTACTTTACTGTTAAAAAGTGATGAAATTTAATGTTGCGCCAAGCCCTAAATAAGTCTATTTCTCGCATCAAAGAGAGTAGTAACATATATGTACATGCGATTGAATGATTATCGAGCTGGAGTGGGTCTCGAAAAGAGGATCGTGTAGTCTAGGGGGCAAGTGACTTGGCTACTTACCAAGAGATCCTGGTTTCAGTCCCAGCCGATCCAGTTTGGTAATTTTTCAATCACTATGTCATTTTTAATTAACATATGGATTTGATCGTACATACTCGTACATACCAAAGAAATCGAGTGTTTAAGTTTCAGTTTAGCTGAACGTTAAGTAAGTATTTGAATACTAACGTATATGTTTAAATACGAACAAAAGTTCGCCATACGTAGTAATGTTTCGTTCACAAGCACTCCATAATATTTGAAAATTAAAACTCATCAAAGTGTTTAATAATTTCACGCCAGAGTGTTTCGAATTATGTATTTATTAAATTCGTTATGCTGTCGATGACAGTTAAGATAATTTAAACAATCCGAAAAAAACAAAAGAACTGCAAATTTCTGTTAATTTGTCTCGAAAAAAAAGAAAAGAATACATTGTTGGCAATTTAAATCTACAAATTTTTCGAATGATAATGAATTATATTGTACAATTTTTATGAACTTGATCAAGGTTACACGATTTTTTTTTCAGTTTTTTTATTGTCAATAGTTCAAGGTTTCATTTGATTGATCAAAAAAAAAAAATTGAGAGAAAAAACGACTTTTTTAATTTTTAAAAACACATCACACAATTCAAATATTACATGGTAAAGGTAACTAAAAATTTAATTTTAAACAGGTATCATATCATATACTTATCTGTAAACACAATCGGGGTTGTAAGACAAGTATTTTATCAAAATTAACTAACAACCGAGTCAAAACTACATATTTTAAAGTATAATAATATTTTATAGTATAATTCATCAAACCAGGAGGCGTAGCCATATTTTAAATTATAATTTTTTTTTTCAAATTAATTAAAGATTTTGGTGATAAATTTATTGAATTTATGACGGTGTGTGTGAATATTAAAACAGACAGTGGCGAAGTATAATCTTTAACGACACAGCGGCACTTTTTAAATAACTATCAAAATTTAACATCAGATTAATTAATAACAATATTGCAAAGTTATACACCAACGTCATACGGAAAATGAGTTATTATTTTTATTAAAATTCGAGTTTTAAGAAATTGGCCAGCAAAAGGTTGACTGCAGCCAGAGGCTGCAGTCTATGACTTCCTAATTATAATTTAGGAAGGTGCGGTCAAAGCACTACAATTTTTTCGTGTCACTAACTTTAAAAAAGTTCACTTCTTTTAAATTTCAAACATTTTTCCGGGACAAAAAAAAACTGATTTTTCAAATATTTGTATTTTTTCCTTTTCACCAATAACTGTTTTTGCCGTGGTGGTTCAAAATAGTCCAAATCAATTTTAACACTGTTAAATTTATAATTAATAAATTTAATTCTCTAAACAACTAAATATTTTGTCTCACAATGAAGTTCTGTTCAGTTTAAAGCATACCTATGTAGACTAAAAGATTAGAATTATCAAAAATTGTCGTAGAAAGTTTTTGGTGATTATAAATATCGAGGGTCGTCCTTTTCAATGTCACATTCATCGACAGTGAGTCACAGAAGAACATAGAAGACAATAATGTTATGAAATATAAAAGAAGTAAAAGATATAACAAAAAAAACTGACTATGAATAAGAACAAAAAAAACTGTTGAAGGTTCTAATAATATTGTGTAGTTTTGTACATATCGTATAGAGAAGAGAATATATGAAAACTGAATTTGAAAAAAACTTAATTTCCTACTATTATGTTTAATGAATTTTTTTTTAATTACCAAAAAAAATTTACACTAGTCCTTAATTTCAATAACAAAACACCTACCGAAACTTGTTAGAAGTTGTAATAAAATTCTACCATGATAAGAGAAACTAAACTGGTCTTTTAACTTCGTCAATAAGTTTACTGCAAAAAAATATTTTACGTAACTGAAAATGAAATTTAAAACGAAAGTTAACCCATTACGTCTCACGATATTACCCATAATACTGTATAACCTAATTTCATTATAGATACGGGAAAAGCATTTAGTCTACCACTCCAATAACAGTCATCAAGCGTTTGGATTTGCTAGAAATAGGCTTCAACCTCGTTTGATAGAGTATAGACCAGTGGCTCCCACAGTGTGCTCCGTGGAACACCGATGTTTCGCAAGCAATCGTTAAGTGTTCCGCGAAGGGATTTTTAAGAATAACATCTGCGAAAAATTTTATGGAAACTGGGAAGATAACAACCTGGTGTATACAGTTTTATATTTTCAAAAATATTTTCTTTTTTTCTGAAAATTACTTAAGAAGTTAAAGGTCAAGAAATCACAAAAGTTCGGAGTCATCGGACAGTCACAGAAAAATTCTAAGAAAACATCGAAATTCTACGTAAGCAAGTGTTACTAGAATGTGTAAATCATCAGTACTACCAGTACGAAACTACTGAAAGAAGAAAAAGTTTAGAATTATGCATTTTTAGCCATAGCTCTTAAACTACATGAAATTCTGGAAGTGGAGAGGCGGTATTCTACTCGTCTAGTACTTCTATATAATTTATTTAATTTAACCGGAATCCAGCTCATACTCTAAAACTATATGGGGAAAACTATATCAATTGATATAGTTGGGGGGGGGGGGAGCTGCCCCCTAACGCTCAAGGTTGAGATCGTTGCCGATCGATAGCCCTAGTCCAGCTTTGTCAATGAGTACGTTCATGGAGAACCTGGCCTGGAGTAAAAAAAGTCTGCGCGTGGCCATAGCCAAACGGGATACTCTGGATAGGTACAAATGGGTTAAGAGCCATGTCGTGGTCCGGCCTATCACTGTATAAAACCACTTTCCTGGCAAGTGACCTAACCTCGTTTTTTCACGTTGCCTACGGCAGAAGACGTACCGAAAGGCTTCAAACCTGTACATTTGGAGTATCTGAAGAGAAGTTTGGGAGTCCTACCGGTGGCAATTTCTGGCAGACTCCTTGGAAGATTGCCGAAATAAGGTAGTCCGAAGTGCACCCCGAGGGAGACTCTAATGCCCACTGCAGGTCAACACACATCGTTTCTTTAAGAAATGGGCACGTGGAGTATACAAAAGCTACTGCACGTCAGAACTTTTGAAGGCCAGGTTCTCCATACTTAAGATGGATATATTTGTGACCTACTAGGAAGGGGCTTTTAGAAAATACATATCTCACCATTGGACGCGAGGGGGGCAATTTTGCGCATTGTCCTTTATTATAGGATTTCCAGTATATTACTCTCCTTATAATACATTCCCTGATATACTAATCAAGTTGCAGCGCCCCAGCTTGACATATTGCAATTAATTCCAGTTCTTAAGTAGATATTTGTGAACATTTAATTTATATGGAAATTTTATATCTCTAGAATATGTCAGTAAGCACTTCTCTACACTTCAACTACACAACCCATAAGAATTCTTTAACACTATCCGATGTGTAGCTAAAGATAGTATTTTTTCAAGAACACAAACTCTGTTATTCAATAACTAATGATCTTCAAAATATTTTTATTACTTTATTTTGTTCAACTGTAATTTTTAATTTTTAAAATATTGGCTAATTTATCAGAAAAATGCTAATTAAAATGACAGTTATTAATGAGTGTTATAACATTAGAAGATTTTTTGATAATACGTATTGTCTTTATATTTGGTAAAAATTGTTATCAAAAGAATTATTAACAAGTTTTGAAATATTGTTTTCATATGAAATTTGTAATAAACAGAAAAATGGAATATTACAACTTCATCGATGAAATTCAAAATTACCAGAAGAAAAATTTATTTAATACTCAAACTCGTTAAACAATAATTATAATAAATTGTACCTTAATTTTTAATTTGAAAAAATATATAAAATATTTTCCCACTTTTTCGTTGGTTTGCATTAGTGAACTTTATTGATTCAGTATCCGATGATGGCTTTTTTTCCAAAAAAATTTTTATAACTAATAAATTCCAACGGTGGGGGCGGGGCGGCCAGAGCTAAGTAGCTCGAGGCGGAATTAAATTTAAATACACTACTGTCCGTAGTTAACACAAAAAATGAATCAACTTAAACTTGTGAATCTCGAATAGAGTGTAGTTGAGGCAATTAGAAATATAAACACTGAATTCGATGAAAAAATAGTCAATAAAAGAATGATATAGCCGTACTTTTAAAATTTCCGTTCCAGAGGAATCGGAATTGGGTATAATAAGGAAAAACAGAAATACATCAATATAATTAAGAAAACTTAAAAATCATATTATACAATAATTATTTATTAATATGCCAAAACATAAGGCTGGCCATCGCTATGGATACTAAAATTTCAACATTTCCAAATCAAACATTTCACTTGCAACAAGCTAATAGTAAGTATTAAAAAATTAAATTTTCAAATTAAACTGGTTTTTTTTATATTAAATTTTAATTTGAGAAATTATATACCTTTTTAAATTAAAAGTATATACTTTAATTACCGTAAAATGGTCTTGACTCGGTCACTTTTTTACTATTTTTAGGTGTAACTCCTTCCTGCTGTCGAATATATTAATAAATACGTTTCTATCTCACAAAGTATGTTTCCTTTATTATATCCCTGAACCTTTAACCAATAAGTGTCTGTAAATAAAAATACCCCTGTCGCAGCATCTGCATAACATAGCGAATTTCCAAATTTTGGGGACTGGCGGATCTCATCTAAGAACTGTACCTATTTAAAATAGTTTAGCTTTCTAAGAGTAAAAGATTTTTTAAAATCGGCTGGGTAATTAGTTTTGATATTTTTGGAACCCAAGAACCCGAACGGACTTTGTGCAGCATAGTTGTATCCATCTAAAATAATTTAGTTCTCTAACAGTGAAAAAATTTTCAAAATCGGTCGGTTAGTTTATTTTTTACAATAATGGGAACAGTAAACCCTGGCGGAAATCATACAACATAACCTTTATTCATCTAAAATAATTTTAGTAAAAAGTTTATCCTAACAGTAAAAAACGGGTCCTAGGGATCTCATATAACTTATGGTAGTTCGTAAGGTTCTTGTGGACATCATTTAATTACTTAATGAATTCAAATACTTTAACTTACTAACGGTGAAAAAATTTTCAAAATTTTCGACATTCGCTAAAAAAATCATTGAAAAATATTTGATATGTTTCGATCAATTAATGGTCAACATCAGCAAATAAAAGTTACTAAAATCGAAGAAAAGAATGAGTTATTTGTCCGTAGAAATTAAAATACAAATTCTGAAAACGAGCAAAGAAATATTGAAAAAACTAGATCGGCAAAACATTCTGACAAATAACACTACCCAACTAATACTTGCCAATTTGAATGAAACTTAACATACTTATTAAACAGCGAAAAATATTAAATACGTGTTTTTTTATTTCGGCTAAATACGCTTTTTAGGGGTAGAAAACACCATTCAACCTCTGTAGATGAAAACAGTTATAGCTAAATATTTTTGAAACGGCATATTTTTTGAAAAAAGGGCTGAGTACCAAATTTGTAGAATTTAAAGCGATGCACTTGATAGTGACCCTGAAATCGATTTTCAAGGTCAGTTGAAAATGATTAGCCATTGCCGAACTTTGACCATATCCTGTACCTATAAGCAGTAATTTCATGTATTGACTCAATCTATCTTCAAAATTGATTTGTTGCGTTATTTTTCTAAAATAAAAAAAATAAAAACCTGACGAAATGAAAAAATAGGCGCAAATTTATAGAAAAAATTAGAAGAAAACATTTTTGTAAGTAATTTTAGAAGTTAAGAAAAGATTTAATATCACTCCAATTGTAAGTTAAACATTAACTTTATGTTATATTAGAAATTTTCAAAATTTTTTAAAATTTTTATTGCTACTCTATAGTTATCATATTAGGAATTAAATTCAACATATGATTAACTATTATTTTTCCGATTGCGATTGAGCAAGTATTTTTCAAAATTACTTCTTGATCACTTATTTTCTATCTTGCATGTGAAATTCGTTCGAATATACTTTGAACCATTTAGGGATGAAAAGTAAACTACTCCTTTTGAAAAATATTAAATGATTTTCAAATGACTTTGGAAATTGACCTCAAGGTCAACTTCAAAGTCAAGTGCATCACGAGAGTCAAGTGCTTCAAGATCATCAAGTGCATCACTTTGAACTCTATAACTTTGGTCCTAAGCACTTTTTTCAGAAAATATATCGTACCATAATCCACTTCTATGTTGATTCCTGGTCTCTTTTCCTGCGTTTCTAATATTTATGTCAATAAAAAATGTGCTACCGTAGACAAGGATGAATAGGTACGCATTCCGACTTCACACCGTATTTTTTTGTATTTATTTTATGAGTACCTAATCTTTAATATATTAAAAATTTACGCGAAGATGGTCACTTTATCAGCAGTATCCAAAAAAATTTAAAAATATCGGTGGTTTTTGAAAAATTAACAAAAATCGTATAATTTCTTCTCTATGAAAAATTGGGGTCAAAAGAGACGAGAAAAGAGTAAATGGGGACAACCCGTAGGGTCGACCAAAATTGAAATTCTAATATAAAATAATTTCGAACTTTTTGTATTTATACATTCAAAAAAGAAATAATAGGTACTTGATGATTTTCTGTAAAAATAAACGTAGAATCTAAAATAAAGTTTATATACTCCTGTCGTTTACCCCTAAGTTTATATTCCTCCTATTCTTATTTTAGTTCAAAAAATAATTTTTCAAAAGACTAAGACATAATAATTAATAACAGTGAGATTCTACGTCCATTTTCAGACTTTTGTTTATTAAATTGCGTAAAAGCTAGTAAATGCAATAACAGATATGATGTTAAAATCGAAATGTTCTTTTAAAGAGGGTTAAAATTACCATATTTTATATTAAAATTTTAACACAATCACTCCCTAATTAACGAGCCTTACTTAATATTAGCAAATTGAGAAAAAACACGTCAACTAGATTTTTTTACACAGATTTTATTTGTTATATAATTCAAAAGGATATTTTAAAAATGTGTATGAATGGCTTTCATTAAATAAATTTCAATATATTTTCCATTTATTTTAACAGTGGAATGTCCTTATTAGTGGCTATACTTTCGGCTTGGAGCGAATTAGACGAAGATTTTCTTCTAAAACCAAATTTAATAATTAATTAAAGAAATAAAAAAAAATTTGTGGATTTCCTACCGTTCAAATATAATCTTTATTGTATGTAAAAATGTTATTACATTTTTTCAAAAAACTGTAAGTAAACTGTAAAATTTTCTTTACAAATATGTTAAAATAGAGAAATGTTTCCTTTTTAATTTATTTTTAACTCTTTTTAAATGATTCACTTTAAAATTTTTTAATATTTCTTAATCGAAATTTCATAAAAGAATGTGTCAAAATTTAAAAAAATTTTTCTTTGTTAAAAAAAAAAATTGAATGTGCAAAATTATTTAATATTAGAATGCTCTGATTATACAATTCTAATCATAACTGTATTGTCAATTGGATAAAAAATTACGTAAAAATATTATTGTTTGAATATGATTTAACGTAATTTTTATACGATTGAAGCAAACTCTTATTAATTTTAGGAAGGTGTAAATATAATCTAAATTCTGATCATATCACATAACAGATATCGTCGGGATTTTTTTTGTAAAAAAAAATGGAACAGAGATACATTATAAAAACATTTAACTGACAGAGAAATAGAATATAGCCGAATCGTTAAATTGGATTAAAAAAATCATGACACGCTACTTATAAAGCGGCTTTTTTCGAATTTAGCTCGCAAAAAATGAGACAGAAAAAAAAAGAATGCGAGTGCGAGTGAAATGGAGAACGACATATTTCCTAGTTTTTCTCGAAAAGTAAGTAATTTAGAGCAACGGTATAAAAACATTTTTTATGCGTTTTACCTTTTACAATGGCTTAGTGTAAAAAAAAATTTGAAAAATTGCTTAATTCTGGCAAAAAACTCATTTTGTTGACAAAAAACGCCCGGAAAACCTACTTCTGGGCATCCGACGTGTCTGGCTAACGAACTCATCCAACGATTTGGAAAATCGAATTCGCACACAAAATTTCATAAGCATTAAACGCTTCGTTCGAGAGTTATCGCGCGGATACATATATATATATATATATATATATATATATAAATTTTAGTGAATATCATTTTCGTATTCTAGGGACCTCAAAACATATTTCTGATATGGTCTCGGGCTTAGGTCGCACCATGACACCTGGCGTAAAAGCTGAATTTCCAGTTTTGGAAATTCGCTAATAATAAAAAATAAATAAAAGTGACCGAGTCAACATGGTAAAACGTTGTTGAGTCGGTCATCTACTTAAATTGCATTACAACGTCGAAACTAACCTTTTGAGTCCGAATTCGGGCACATATTTAGACACCAGAGCTTGTTTACAACAGTTGGTGATTGGTTGCAAAGCTTGCAAAGTCAGATGTAAGAAATATGGGAAAAAATCAATGGCACACCACATACAAAGACTAAGATATTTTATTGGTTAACATAGTGTAAGGGATAGTGTTTTACAAATTAGTATGATGTAATAAAATAACATAGGCCTATTTTAACATCTTAAATTATATTATATCCATCAAACAAATACTTAAAGAGTACAACAAAAAAAAAAAGAAACAAGATTTCTCATCAAAAATGAGAGTGACCGAGTCAAAAATAGAATTTGTTTACACCGAATATTTTTTTGTTGCTAAGGATACGATTATACACCTATCGAAATATCGATGCCGATTAAGTTTAGAGTCGAATAAAATCATTTTTTTTCAATTTATTATTCAATTAGAGCTGAAAGACGTTTACAGCTACTTAGAGTGTTTATAAACGATGAAAACGAGACCAATTGCGAAACATTAGGTTGTCTGGTCTCTTAATAATAAACATTTTTACCGATCGCGACATGGGTGACCGACTCAACAACCCCTGACCGAATTAAGACCATTTTACGGTACTTATAAATAAGTTTTAGTAAGTCCAATCCAATAGGTAAAATATTGATTCTTCTTCACAACAAAATTAAAATCAATACAGTATAACCTCTGTTAACCGGACAGCAGTGTCACGCAAAAATTTGTCCGGCTAACAGAGGTGTCCGCTTAATAGGGGCAGAGTAAATAATATCATTAAAATATAATGTAGTATTCATAACTAATTTTTTGTGGACAAATTTAAATACTTATACAAAAATATAGCGTTTACAGATACATCGTCATATTAGAATCATTGCTAACAAGTTAAAAAATGAAAACTTATACCTAACCCATATAGGTATACATACGCACTAGATGTACTCGCGTCTGGTTAATGGAGGTAATAATGTACTAGATAATATGTCTTCGTCCACTCGAGGCTCCACTTAAGAGAGTGTTGAATGCATTGACTTGGAGGGGTTCGGTTTGCGTATTTCCGTTTGCGTGTTCAATAGGAGCCATTGTTGCCTTGAAACCCGTACGGTTTTGCAACACTAGCTCTTCTACCAAACACGTGCCTAATTCAAGTCCCGCGTCCTCTAAACGCGTACGGATTTGTAACGCACATTGTTGTTCCAAACACGTGTTCAAGGAAATGCTATAATTAGAAGGTTAGTCATTACGTTGGCAGCAACACTAGTAGTCATAGAGGTCACACATTTGAGCCTAGAACAAAAATTGCCACAGAGGGTCCGGTGAGTAAAAAAAGTAAATGTTTATCTTTAGATTTTTTAAAGTGAGCACTCACTTTGGAGAGAATAAAATATTGTAAGCTTACACTCAAACTTAGGAATTTACTCACTGTTTACATGGATTTTTCTGACCTATAAATTTTCTTCTCTTCTTTCTCCAATAACTCAAAAAAATTATTACGACTTGAACTTAATAATGTCAATTATTTAGTAAATCAGTTTTTACCTGAAGATAACGAAGCCACAAGTAAAGAATTCGGCCAAAAAGAAAAAATTAAGGTGTTTTTAAGATGTGTCAGAAAATACTAGGATTTTTTTGTCTGTAAAAGTTCTATTATTTCTTGTTCCCAATCATTTAATTTAATTGATTTGTAGATTATAATACTCACGTTTTTTCTTTATTAGGTATTGCTTTCATTCTTTGTAATTTTTTTTTTTTTTTTACTGGGCAACAGAAAGTATTTCGTCAATATTTTGGACATGAATTTCTTGGGCCGCAATCCAAGCTTTTATTACATTTGCAAAACTTCCCTTGAACACGTGTTTAATAAAACAGTCTGCATTACAAACCCGTGTGCGTTTAGAGGACGGGAGACTTGAATTGTACACGTGTTTCGAGCGTTACAAAACCGTGCGGGATTTCAAGGCAACAGTGCCTCCTAATGAACACGTAAACGGAAATAGGCGTCCGGTTAAGAGAGGTGTTCGTAATCACAGGTTCTACTGTATAGGATTTTATGATGCATATTAAGGTAGGTATAAAAAAAGATTTAATTTTTTTATTTTAAATTTTTTATATATTTTTTAAATAGGTACTGTTATATTTTTACCATTTTAAAAGATAACGAGTCTATAACTAGCTAATTATAAGAGTATAATAAAGATATTGATATTAAGAAACAAAGATAAATATACATCTAAAAAGGGTATTAATATATTTTTTATAGCAACCTCCTATAAACCCATAAACATTAAGTTGTGAATAATTATTGTTACTACTATTTAAAACAACACCTTCTTTCAACGTAATTAACAAATGGTGTCTATCGAATAAAAGATTAAAATTAATGAAAACAATTACAGTAGGGTACCGGTTTTGAAAACATCACTTTTACAAAGTTCCTGAGAGCAACACAATGGTCAATGTCCCTTTTGTCGGGGAATCATCCCTATATAGAATAATCAACCGATGACTACATGTGTATCAATTATTCTGTTCTGTGAAGATTTTCTTACTTTCTACATTAATTTTATTTGTAATTGATCAAATTTAAGTCCATAAATTGTTAACAGCTGAAATTCAGATTATAATCTTAAAATATTTGTGACACGCCCTTGTAACTTTTTCTTAACAAAACTGGTGCTGTACTGTAATGTGTATATACATAAGCAAAACCATCAAATTTTATTAGGAAATATACTAAGATGTTTATTGGCAGACTGTGGCATGACTAATTAAAACAATGTGATTACAAAATATAGGTATATTTACCAAACACAACTATTATGCAACTACGGTAATTTTAATTCACCATGAGAGTAACGTCAACACTTTGGGCTATATAAAATTTAATTGTGAAATAACTGACAATCCCACAGGTTTGATTTTCCATAAATTTCCAAAAATAAATTTTTTTCGACCCATTTTAGAAATTTTAAAGAACAATTTTACTCTTCCGTATCCGTTACTATTTGAGTTAATTCGAATTAGGGTAATAGGTAAAATTAAGATAATCTGGGTGAGCGCTTTCTATTTTTTTTTTTTTACTACGAAAATGATGCAGTTGTTTTTAGAAATATGAGTGCTTCAACGGAAACCCTTTTTCTGGGAAGGAAAAACGTTTTCAAAAATCCGTAATTCGCTTCTAGTTTTATCATTCTATCATCTTATTCACAATTTTTAAGACACAGTTAATAAATTTTAATTAACCCGATGATGTCACTAAATAATAAAATTCCTTTTATCTCAAATCAAGATTAACGCAAGTGATTTGTAGTATGGTTATTAGTTGAATTAGGATAATTTCAGTCTAAACACTTCATTTTTGCAATCAAAATACTGAAATTCATTTTAGAAACATGGCTGATTCAGCAGAAATGTTTTTAAATGGCTCCTCATTAGTGATGTCGAGCTGAGGAGCAATTAGTCGATTAATCGACTAAAATGGTTTTTCAAACAAAATTAGTCATTAGTCGAAAATATCGAGCGTAGAATAGTCGACTAATCGACTAAATTTTTAGCCGAATTCATGAATAGGGTAACCTATGTAACTCTCAAAAACGAGGTTTCCTTTTGAATTTGATTATTGACTTTTAGTATTTTTCTTTTAAAAAAAAGAGTTATATCAGACATCGCAATGTGTTAATCACATAAAAGTGAATTTTTTAGTTTTCATTTTTTGGAATCCAATAAATAATACAGAGAAAATGTTAAATTAGTCGTCATTAGTCATTTAAAAAAAAAAAATCATTTTAGTCATTTAGTCGAGGATAGAATAGTCGACTAAAAAATGACTAAATGTAAACAAAATTAGTCGACTAAACCAATTAATCGACTAATCATTCGACATCACTATTCCTCATGCATAATTTTACTAGGCGAAAACTCCAACTAAAATCTAACTAAACAACTTTTCTCAAATCATTGCTTCATTATCAGGGTTGGGTCAACTGTTCCTTTTTTTCTATGACGTACATCTCAACATACGGTCTTCTGATAATTCAGCAGTTTTAACTCAATTAAAATTTATAAATCTATACTTTAATCAATTCATATTTATATACACTGAACTTTTTTTTCATAAAAATAATATAATTTTATTGTTATAGTTCAACACATAAGATTAATTGCTTACATATTTTTATTATAATCGATAAAAAAATATCATATGCGAGATAAAGTTAAGTAATTATTTATACATAATTGGTAAATGATACAGAAATTTTTTTTCTTTTAAAACAATTTCATCTCTTAATCACACTTTATGGTTTATTGACCAGTAAACAGCAAAAAAATTAATATAATACATACTAATAAAAAAAATATGATCAATATACATATTATGTAGAATTATATTTATATAAATTTAGGTATCATTTATATCAATATATGAGCCGTTTATTTTAAAAGTGAGGCAAGTCCATTTTTGAAAAAAATGAAGATAATGGTAGTTATATGTAGATAAGACTTAGTATGATCTTTTTATCTGTCAACAATATATAGTCAAAAAAATTCAGACGCCTAATATTTGGAAGATTGAAGTTTTAGCTCTTAACATTATTGTAAATATGTTTATTTTGATAGTGGTGCAAGTCCATCTTACAGGTAATGTCCCTGAGGCCGGGCCTATCGATTTTGATGAAACTTAGATACGTTCTAGAACACTAAAAAATAAGTAGCACGTATTTTTTTTTACCTACGGAAAAGCGAATTGAAGGGGTGAAATCGTCCTTCAAAAATTGGGGTGAAAATTTAATCTTTCAAATATCTCGAAAACGGTAAGAGATAGAGTAAAAACTTAAATTGGCGATATTGCTCTTTCTTCAAAAGTTATCTATTGATATGTAATTTGTTCAAATTATACCAACAGGGATAGTTGGGGGCTAAAATTTAGGGATTAATTTTGTGAATAGGGGCAAAAAAATAAAATATAATAAAGTTTTATTTACCGATTTCAAATGTACTTAAAAAAATCTAATCGACCTGTTTTTACTCAACTTCCTAATATTAAATCCAGGGGTAGTTAACTACGGGGGTGCCTGTGTAGAGATAATCGTACTATTTCGATAATTAAAAACTTCTTCAGGGAAAATAGTTTAAAATAATTAAAATAAATTTTCAAAATTCATTTTAAGGAACATTGCAGGTTATTAAGGTGCGACTCACCCGCCTTTTTAAAGTACATACTAATTTACATACACTCATTTCTACTACTAAGGCACTGGTAGGGGGCAATAATGTCACAGTACGTGCTTCTGAAGTTGAACTGTCGTATGAAAGTCTTTTATTTTGTTTATTTCTAAATGATACGACTGAAATATTATCCATTTAAATTAACGATTACAATAATTCATTAATTTTGAAAGTGAGGCAAGTCCATTTAGTTATTATAAAACTACAATTTTTTTAGCCAGCACTATCAACACAATTGGATTATAAACTTACATTATCTAATACAACAAAATACAAAAAAATATGTCTGTTAATACTGACCAATATTTTGAAATTGATTGAAACGCAAACCCTTAAATATCTCGTATTTAAGATATATGGACTTGCCCCACTTTCAAAATAAACGGCTCATATTATCATTTTTAAAAGCAAAATTAATAAATACATATTTGTGATCTTTGAATACAGGAACATATTTTTTTACATTCTCATCTCAAAGATTTAAAGGATAAGCCCAGGACTTAATTTCAGCTGGAACGCGACGGAACGGTGTTGCGGCACCTCGCAGAGATTTTCGGTCCGACATGTCCTAGAATTTTCTTTTTTTTCGATCAATATCTTTAGGGTAAGCACAGCTTATAGTAAATGTAGATCAAGACTTAAAGGATAGCTTTTTTTGCTCGTCAACGTCATTTTTAGAGAAATAGGAGAATATAGTAAATCAAAAGGATCTATTTTTTGCTCGTCATTTTATTTTTTGGGGGAATTTTTATGAAAAATTGAAAAGGCGTTGAAATTTAGAAAATAAGCTCTGGATAAGCCGCGTTGGAAACCTTCTGTTTAAGTTAGAAACGTTGATTTTTTGGAATAGTAGGTAAGAAAATTTACAACCGATACAATTATTGTGTTAGTTTAAAATTTTATTAACTATTATAATTTTTTTTTTTGAGTTATTTGCAAAAAACTGTATTTGGCGATTTTAAACACAAGTATAAAGATCTTTTTAGGACAAGGACTATTCAATAAGTACGTAGAATATTTTTAAACAAAATTTCAATATACAACTAAACCATTTTTTATGCGACATTTTTTATACGATTTTTTTATGCGATTTTAAAAAAATGCCTTTTAAATGCACCATGTGAATCAAAATCAAAAGAAAGTAAGAAACTTAAACATTAACAGTAACAACTATAATAACTTTCTTTGATAAAATTACATTTTAATGGTTTTTAAGCATTAAATCAATACATTGCATAAGAATATAAGTTATTGCATCAGTAAGTTTTTGTTTTTTTTTTTTTTGAAGATGTATTTTTCACAATTTTTATAATATTATAAAAATGCAGTAAAATGTTTTCATGTGTAAATTAATGCTTTATTTTGTTTAGAAAATTGTGAAGGTTTGAGCGTTTTGAGTTATGTATTTTCGATGAAACTTTCTTTATGCGGTCTCGATCCACCGCATAAAAAGCGATTTTTTTTTTTATTTTACAATCTGAATCGAACTAAACTTTGTACACCAATATCTCGCTTTGCGTCGTTTCGGTTTGCGTTTTTTCGAAGTTGCGTTGCTGCTGAATTAGTACTAATTTTCACTGTGCGTCGTTAGATTTTTGAAGTTGCGTTATTTTGAGTTGGAGTCTTTAATTTTTTTTTTTTTCGAAATTTTTTGAAATTTTCTTTTTTTTTTCTAAAAGATGACACGACTTTGTTGTAATATGGTGGATATGTATCTATTAATGTTGTAATAAAGATTGATAATAGATGGCAACTACTTTGAACATGGAAATGTTAAATTAAGTTAAACATACGAAATCCATACTGCCGGATTATATGGTGGTAATCACATGCTAAATGTTACGTAGTTTTAAATTTTGAAACAAACTGATATACATATTGCTAATTAGGATGTTACTGAATAGATTTTTTCTGAGAGATTCTTTTTTATGCGATTCCTGTCCAATGTCCACCGCACATACGGCAATTTCACCCACTTAGCGCGACATAAATAATTTTTTTTTAGTATGAAAAAACAAAAAAACAAATTATTATAAAATAATATACTTTAAATCATTATTGTGATATTTTTCCCTAATTTATTTAATTACTAATTTTTCGGATTCAATAAGGGTAAAAAAATAAGACAAAAAATAGATAATTAAAATTTAATAAAACAAAAATGTACAGATATGTAATGAAGTAAGGTATCAGTAAATGTTTTCTTAGTCTTTATCACCATCTAATTGGTATTCGGTATCAGTGTCTTCTAAAAATTTAATTAAATCCTCTCCCCACAATAGTCCTCGTGGTTGAATTTAGATCATCGCGACTATCTGTAAATAAAGGTCATAATTCAATACAGGATTATTTGGGATAGCTAAAATTTGTTTTATAGTGTACTGGAATACTAAACAAAGAACTAAAGTAGCAAACAAAACTCTATGCAAAGTTGTATTATATGGAAAAAAGTTTTTAAAAAAATCATAATTTTATTTTTTAATGTAATATAGGCTCAAAATATAAAGGACATTAAAAATTATACTATTAATTTGTAGTATGTACCCGAAGCTACAACATCCATTATCAAAATTCAAATAATATTTGGTACAATTCTCAAAAAACATCACTGTTACTCTTTTTTTTTCGGAACCAATTAAACACATCAGCTGAAACAGAAAAACTTCGACTCGCGGAGCCTTTCAGTTATTCTGTTAGCTTCAAACAATAGGTTTATGGGTAAGTGTTAGGTGTAAGGGTTATTAGAGAATGTGAATTCATAGTTATTGGTGTTAAAATACCAAAATGATTTTTCGATTTTTGTCGCGCTAAATAGACGAAATTGCCGTATGTGCACCGCATAAAAAAAGGATTAGCTGTATATACTAAAAAAAATTGTTTGTCAGCTCTTGGACTATGATAGAGAATACTGTATACAATCCGCAATACGGTATGCGCAAATATAAGTCCAATTACACGGAATATTTTTGACAATCTAATTTTACTATGATAAAAACTTTTTAAAACTATGATAAAAAAAATTAATTTCTAGACTAATTAACATCCAACAAAAGAACCTAGTAACCTAAATCGAAAAAATCAAAAACCGGGTCAATGTTACGCACTTGTACATTATTCTATTTAGATTTAAATTAATCATTATTTAATTTGTCGAAACGCACAAGTTGTGCCGGGCCGGGTTACAGAGGTTTTTGGACGATGCTGCCAACAGCTATTAAATTAGAGTTATTATCTAAACCAAAAAATATACATGGGTGGTTCTACTTTTTAGGTGTCAACCATAAAAAAAAATAGAGAAAGCCATTTAGTAGATTTCCCGCGACTAGAATGTAGGAAAATTATCATAGATTCGGTATCTGCAGACCAGCAGCGCAGTCTGATATTAAAACCGATATTTTTTTGCGGATTACTGAATCCAGACAGAAAAAAATGTTTAAATTAAATTTAAATAATAAAATTTAAATTATTATTTAAATAATATTTATATTATGTTCTCCTAATATCAATTAAAAAAAAGAAAAAAAAATTTGGTTTTGATTTGCGAAAAATTGAAGAGTGTGTGTTTGTGTTATGATAAAAATTGGTTAGGAAAGTTGACAAAATTAATCAACTTATTTAACTAAAAAATTTCGTTGATATATAAACACAAAAAAGACTGATATAATAAATATATACTTATTTTATTATCGTATCCTTCGCCTTCTTATTTAAATCGAAAACTTGAGTTTATCGTAAAGCTTACATTATTACAAATAATATTTACGTGAAAACGATTGGAAATTCGTTAAATACATACCAAAAAAACCGTGGTTAAGGATACACTCAATAAACACACGCAGCCGGTCTTCTTGCTTGATGTAAAAAAAAATGACAAGATCTCAATGTCAATCACTTGATTTGACTTTCGCTTTATGTTCTATGGTCTTTGGCGTCTCGTTTCACCAAAAAATATGACCCTTTCACCTATTTTTTTTAAACTTATTAAGTTTATTTAAATAAAATAAATGACAGTATCTTCAATTCTGTATATAGTTTGAACCTTCCTTATTGTGGAGACAACTTTAATTTTTTGAAGGACCTAAAAAGTAGAATCACCCACATACATATATTCACATTCTTATATAATAATTAATATATGGGTCTAGTTCAAACGAACGCAACTATTCTATTTTAAGGCCGAATTAATTTAAAATAATGTTTGGATCTATGTATGTGCCCGCTGTTCGATCGATATTTTTGGTGACGTCAGACATAAAATAAAATTTTTAAATATATTTTTACATATTTTTAATTTTGATTTATTATTCTATAACAATATATTTTATTACAATTAATCAATAGTATAATTTTTTTAATATTTTATTACAATAGAAAATAAGTATCCTCATTATGTATTAATTTTCAACTAGAAACAATGATGGTACCGTTCAAGGCCGCAACGCGAGCAATGAGTAAGTTTTAGAATGAGTGGTACACGTGGAACTACACTGAATTGGACCACTTCCTGATAAAACATCTAATATAAGTTAAATTACGTTGCTGATGATCAGTTGCATTCTACTGCAGTTTTTAAACACCTAATGATGTTTCATTCGATTGAATTTTTGAAAAAATTAAAGGATCATTTTTTTGGCTTAAACTTTCCTAATCTTCAACAAAATGAAAAAAAAATTCTCAGCTTTTTTCAAATTTTTATCAATAACAGTATTTAAATTTATAAATAAAAGAAAACTTCTTAAAAAATTTTCAAAAAAATTTTTTCTTAAGAATTTTTCAAAAAAATTTTTGAAAAATTTTTTTGAAAAATATTAGAAAAAAATTTTTTTTTTGATAATTTTCTAAAAAATTTTCTTTTTTATAAATTTAAATACTGCTATTGATAAAAATGTGAAAAAAGCTGAGAAATTTTTTTTTCATTTTGTTGAAGATTATAAAAGTTTAAGCTCAAAAAAATGATCCTTTAATTTTTTCAAAAATTCAATCGAGTGAAACACAAAAACGGCTGGATGGATTAAACTGAAACTCGGTGGGGTTTGTGTGGGTATCTTGAACTGTAAAATGCACACTTAACATTAGTGGTTTTCTCGAAGTTATTAATTCAGCGCTTGATTTTCCAAAAGCCACCAAAAGCTCTTTTTTTCTTGATTTTTCAAATTCATGTAAAGTATGCAAAAAAATTTTTTTCTGAAAAAACAATGGCTAATCCTTGTAGAGAATTTATTCGAGTTATTAAAACACCCGTTCAATTTTCTGTGTTATCATTGATTGCTGAGATATCGATGGTCAAAGACGAAATGATCCTTTTCCATTCAAAGTACGATATCTCAGCGAGAAGTGGTCGTATAAAAGTTTATAAAAAAACAAATTAAAGCTGAATGAACAAGTTATCTGGTCCATATGGTGGTTAAGTCGGAAAAATTTCGAAATTTTTTTTTTCAGTGTATTTATTAGGATTGCGTCACACATGTTGCTTTGAAATTTTTTTTATCGCAAGATTTCGAAACTAGAAACTTCCAGCTTTATATTGCTTTGCTTACGACTCCGATACGACCATTTTTCACAAAAATACAGCCATTCGAAAAATCGCTAAAAATTTGGAATTTTTTTTGATCCTTTAATTATTTCCGCTAGTGTATCTAAAAAATAAAATTCAAGTAGGTATTTTTTGGTATGTTTTGGTCAATTTATAATGTCAATCCAGGCATTTCGTCCAGACCGACCTTGCTGATGGAACCGAAACTTTAAGCCACATGATTTGGTGCCACGAATTCAAAAATTTTCTCCACCTTTTTCCCACCTTGTACAAGCAAAAATCATCTAATAAAATTTTTGTACTTAAACGAACCCAAAAAACTTAACATCACATTTTGTCGCATTTTCCTACAGTCCCCCACGCTTAATGACATCAACACTTGATACTAGTTCAATTTATGAAGGTTACAGAAAGTTCGATTAAAGGAAATATTTATCCATTGAAAAATTATATTTTCCGTTGTTACATTTGGTCACACTTTTCTGAATTCCCCCCCTCTTCCTGTTAGCGAACGATATAGTATATGGACGGTCCCTTTAAAGATGAAGTGATGAGTTTATTTAAATATTTTAGCAGATCTAAAAATAATTTTCGCGAAAAGATTTTCATTCTTGACTTTTGACTTTTTATTCATATATGTACGTACATACTTAACTAACTTTAGAAAAGTAATTATAACTTTTTACTGATTAATTTAAACAAAAGAAATATTCTTTCTCTTTTATTCAAATAAATTTGAACTATTAACAAACTGACCAGAATATGATTTTGATAAAAAAAAAGCCACTATAAGTCTATAACAATAACTAATAAAATGTTAATAAATAATATGCGTCCACATGTATATTTATGTAGAAAATATGTGTTATTATTAGTAAGTTTTTGTATAAAAATTTCTGTTATCTGCAGACAGTTAAAGGCCATCAATATGTGTTATACTGTGTTATGAATACTATATTATTTTGATACCACAAATTAATATTACTTCACGTCAATTTCACTATTTAAAATTATTTATTTATTTATTTACATATGTATATTTTATTTCATATTTTCATTATTTTTTATCCTAGTGTTTATATATATTGTGTGAGTTTTTCGAGAGTTGCCATTTTTATTACAGCCAAACCGTTGATTGAATCGAAAAATTGTTCAAATAAGAGTTGTAGATATCGACGGGGGCAACCGATTGCTATAGGCAGGAGCTTTATAGCTCTTATGGTTTTCGAGCTATGATACAAACTTATATATTTTTAAATGGGACTATATATTAATTTTTCGATAAAACTGATCTAATGCATTAATTAACAACATAAATGAGCAAAAATTTTTTTCTTACCCAAGTTTAATTTTTTAATTTTTCTTTAATTTATCAGTTAGGCGGTAAAAATATGCATATGTACTTGAGGCTACTTCAACCGATAGTAATTTTCTTGGTTACATTTCCATAACATCCAAGAAAAGAACCTTTTCCAGTATCATTTCTATCATAAAAATTTGGTTGTAATAGAAATGGCAACTCTCAAAAAACTCACATGGTATATATATACATATATATATATATATATATATATATATATATATATATATATATATATATATATATATATATATATTATACATATATACATATTCTTTTCGGTTTCTAGGGACCTCAAAACAAATTTCTGCCATAGTCCCGGGCTCAGGTCGCGCCATGACAGTGGCTGTAATAGCTGTATTCCATTCTGGAAATTCGCTAAAACGTGACAAACTAACCAAAACACGTATTACTTCATCTTTGTCGAATTTTAAATCCACTGGACGTTATTTGTGTTCGGAAATTATTAGATTATTACCTACTTGAATGTTTGGATATAAGTCAAGTAGTGCAATATAATTATATGATATCCGCTTAGCCCGCAAGATGACCATCTTGGTCTAATTGGTCCTTAATACGTACAGTTGAACCTTTTTTATGCGGTGGACAGGGACCACATAAAAAAAATCGCACAAAAAAAATATTCAAACAGTTCATACATAGCTATAAATACCCTTCGAAATTTCACTAAAAGTATAGTTTGGTTCAGATTGTAAAAAAATGTTTTATGCGATGGATCGAAACCTGTTTGAATGATTGAACGTAATGCTGACGTCATAAACATAAAACTGAATTTGTCTTTTATGGGTAGATTATGTAGTTTGGAAATAAATTGTTTCAGTTTTTCTATAAAAATTTCAAAATATCATGAAAATGATATTATTCGCATGTGTGATATCGCTTACTGACACGAAATTTTTAACAGTTTTGATCAATTTTTTTTTTAATGATTTTAGATGAAAATTAAATTAAATTGCCCGTACGTGCTAAATGTCCATTATTCGATCATTTCTGATATTTCCATTTCACAACCAATAACCAAATACACATGATTCAATTAGTGTCAAACATGGCACATAATTATTACCTACTGAGGCAATGTACTCGTTTAAATTGCCGTGCCATACCAAAAGGTAATATCCCAAAAAAAAATTATTTTTAAGTATCTAAGTATAATTTTATTGTCATTTTTCGATTTTACTAACCAAAATTTTTCCTTCCTTGCTAGCCAATATATCGCATATATTGTAAAGATTAGAAGACGTAAAAGTTAGGTAAGTATAAATTATCATAAAAACTAGCTTTTACCAGTAGCCTTATCTGCATGATATCTGAAATTATGACATTAAGTTAAACAATAATGATAATAATGTGGTTTAACGTCCGTTTTTGAAACTTCTTATCTATAACAGACGCCACCCACATCATTATTTGTATCTTTATTTAAACATTTATACTCTTAATAATATTTTTTACAATATACATTTTCATGATGTGAGTGGAGGACGAAGAAAGTGGGTGGGAGCTAGGATCTGGAAAGTGTTCATCTGCAGCCGACTTCTTTAAAGGAACTTTGCCGATATTTATCTAGAATTGTGAAAGGATACTGCAAAAAACTGTCACGAGCATAGCCAGCCCCGAGATTCGAACCCTTGACCTCCCAATCGGCAAGTGCCCATGCGTAAGCACGCTCCTATGGGAATTTTTTCAAGGAGTCAGATATTTTCCCACAGTAAAAAGTAGCCCATATCCTTTTTGGTTCTCCCAGCTATTTCTGTTCAGACTTATTAAGCTGCTGCGGCATGAAAACAAAACAAACAAGTTCACTTAAGAGACAATAAAACAATATCAGCTTTTCCATAGCCTTCCTTTAAAATACGGCAAATTTTTCTCATACATAGGAGAAATACTATTACATTAAAATTTTTTAAAATCTTTCTTTTAAATTTTATTGAAAATTTTTTAGGTAAAGTTCAAGGCAGAATCTGACTACTATAAACAGCACAGAAATTTTTTCAAAATAATTTTCTCCTTATTCACATTGGTACTCCTCTGCAGTGTTTAAATCTGCCTTCCAAATTGAAGTACTACCTTTTCTGTTAGCATAACTGAATAATCACTTATATTAATAGTATGTATGTACATTATTTTAATATTTCATTAAAATTGTTTCACGAAAAAAATGTTTGATTACGGGTACTGATATAAATATGTCATTTATGACCAAACCTGAAGCCAACAGACCATCAAGCCAGTATAAACGAGGTGATTAATGAATGCAAACAAAATCCAAACCGGCAAACGCACACGCCATCTATGTCCGGTTCAGTCCATTACACAAAATGATTGATTATGAAAATTTTTTTATTGAAAATTATATACATAATACATATACATGTCAATATTCTAGTTTTAGTGAAAAATAATGGTTTTCTGCGTGTGGCTAATGTTATATTTCTGTTTGACATATTATCAAAAATTTCGGAAATCTAGTTCACACAGTGAAAAAATTTGTCTTCTGCGTAAAAAAAACTAGTGGTTAAAATTTTTGTGTTAAATAAGTAACCCAACCCTGTGATAATATAACATTTAGTATTTGTGTTAAATGAAAATATTAACAAAAATTTTGATTTAACAGAATTAAAATGTTAATTTGTTTTTGAACAACACACAAATAACATAGTGTTTGTGTAAAATGCCAAAAAATGTCATAAATACACTTATTTGTGTATTTACAACACCAATAAACTGGTTTCGCTGGCATCTATTGCTTTAGTTATAAGAGCGGGGATAGCGGTAACTGATACGATCGGTCTCATCGGTATAGCATCATTATTGCCATAATCATTACAGTATTGGACCCTGTGCGACGTGCGTCCAACAGAAACATGTCTATGTATAGAAGCAGACGGAATATTTCAAAATCAAAAGCGTATTCCTAAGGTTAAATTGGTTTTAATTATTTAGATATTAAATATTGGTAAGTTAATGAAAAATATTATAATTAAAATTTTCGTTCCACAAACCAGGGCCAGCTTAGCCAATAGGCCACCCTAGGCCATGGCCTAGGGGCGGTAAATTTTTAAAATAGGGCGGAAAAATGAGTAATTAACGTTTTTTTTTTTTGCTCGTCACTTATTTTTTTTAAGAGGAAGTTTGTAAAAAAGGTAGGAAAAGGGGCGTAGGAATTTTTAAAATAGGTCGGAAAAATGAGTAATTAACGTTTTCTTTTCTTTGCTTGTCACTTATTTTTTTTTAAGAGAAAGTTTGTAAAAAAAGGTAGGAAAAGGGGCGGTAAATTTTTAAAACAGGGCAGAAAAATTTAAGATTGACGTTTTTTTTAAGATTTCCTTTTTTCAAATAAAAGGTAGGGGCGGCATTTTTCAAGATGCCTAGGGGCGGACTCAGGGTTAGTCCGGCCCTGCCACAAACCCAAAACTCGCGTAATAATAAATGGAAAAAATCGAATTTTTTTGATTCTAAAAGTATTTCTCCTCTAATACATGTCCACTTGTGGGCTCTTGGGTAATTTTAATTTTACTTGCTAGATTTCCAACTTTATAGCACATACATATCGAAAAAAATATGTGAGTATTACATATTTCAATTCAATAAGTCAACAAATTCAATAAGTCTACATCGCAAAAGCTTTATTTTTGCGTTTAAAGTATCTCTGCCATTTAGTTTCTTTACATTTACATTCTCAGTAATTTATTTTTGCTGTAATTTTTTTCAAATTTTATTAATCCAAATAAATATAAAAATAAACAAATTTTCTAAATCTATGCAACACTTATGTGATTTAAAAGCTATTTTTAACAACATGTTTCATGCCACCACACAATAATATTCTAATTATGTATGTATATTAGCACATTGGGTATGCCGTGCAATTGACGAAGTCGGGTGTACACGTAGGATGAGGTAAATAAAACCCGTCACTTCCTCATACCGTACCGCCCTCTCTCTGTACAATATTTGCAAATAATTTTTACACTTAATCTATAATTACAGGTGTACCAACGTTAAACCGTTACAATGGATTAAATAAAGCAGCGCAAACGATACAATACGCTGTACGGCTGCCTGTCGTTGGGGCAACACTCACGTAACTGCAAGTTTATCACATTTTTGTTGATAAGTAGACAAAATTGTGAACCTATATTACTAACATCAGTATCATCAAATAGATGTTTGTATTTTTGTATTTTTGATATTCTTGCGTACTCAATGGTCTTGGCCTACACAGTAAAAAGATTTGTGTCCTGCGTAAAAAAGAAACTGGTGGTTAAAATTATTGTGTTAAATAAGTAACACAACCCTGCGTTAATGTAACATTTCGTGTTTGTGTTAAATGAAAATATTAACACAAATTTCGATTTAGCAGAATAAAAATGTTAACCTGTTTTGAACAACAAAGAAGTAACACAATCTTTGCGTAAAGCAAAACAATGTTATAAGTACGTAAGTTACATTCGAATATATATCTGTCAAAATATATATAATAAAAAAGATGAGAGTAGTTCTTATTATTAAACAAAACCGAAAAAGTTTTTTCAGTTATTGACGAATATAGTTTTATTAAGAGTTTAAAAATGAAACAATTTTCTTACATTTTAAGGTTATTTTGTTACAGATTCAGTTACAAATTTTTACGATTTTTTGGCTTTGTTTAATAATAAGAACTACTCTCATCTTTTTTATTACATATATATTTTGGTAAATATATATGGAAACAAGTAATAATTTTTTACAAAGGAGTGACTTTCCGTGCTTTGAGTCCCATTTATAATAATATAAGAACAAAATCGTTATAATTTTTGACGATTTTCAAATATCTTAAGCTGCAGTGAAAGTAAAATATTAAATAAAAAAGTTCAATAACTAACTGATAAATCTGAAAAATTAAGGCCCGATTTACATTAACGCTCTGCTCTCACTCCGATATCACTACGCTCCCGATTCGATATAATCTTGTTGTGTTCACATTACAGTGCTGATATCATGCTGGTACCTATTCGTTCTCTATTCACATTATAATGCTGCTCTGGGTACACTCCCAGTTCGGTCTCAGTTCGATACAAATATGTTTTCGTAACAACTGAATGCAAGCGGAGTGGAGTGGAATTAAAAAAGTATTTACACTATACGTACAAGCCATAACAAGTCTGATATCGCTCCGATAAAATATTACCTGAGTGGTATTGATATTGGAGTGACATTGGAACGAGAGCCAACCGTGACTGATATCGGACCGATATCAGAGCGATGATTTGAATACACTCATTGTTTATTGTATAAGAATATTTTATCGAACCTGGAGCGGAGTGATATCGAATTGAGAGTAGAGCGTTAATGTAAATCGGGCCTAACACAAAATGTATGTCCTCTTGTGTGTTAAATCATTGACACAAATCTTGTGTAAAGATTTGGTACATATGCTTTGTGTTCATATAGCACCAAAAATTGAGTGGACCGTTCTGGACATGTGAAATGTGTTAATTTTAACACAAACTTTTGACTGTGTAGCAGTACGCATGCGCACACGCATTAAACATTTAAGTAATTTTAAAATATGTTGGATAACGTATGAACATGCACTTACGTGCGTATTGCTCCAAAGACACAAACATGTAAACGAACTGAAGTTGTTTTTTTTCTAAAAGTGTTTTTAAATTAGGTCAAACCAGTATATTATTCGCAGTGTCTGAATAATTTTTGATAAAAAAAAAAAGTTTTTATACAAACGTAATTACAGTGTTTGCCGATGATGAAAGAGTTAGCGATATTAATATGACGTAATAATAGTTTTTTTTTTTTTTAAAGAGGACTGTGACACATCGGTAGAATCACTATAATTAATCTAGTTTAGTAAAAATACAGCGTGTTCAAATCTATGTGTCTATTGTTTAATCCCTTATAGCATCGAAAAGAATGATTGGAGTTTAATAAATGAGGTGTCATTAAGTTTGTCTTAATCTTGGAAAGCGTCAAGAAGTATGATACGGTCACCGTTAATCGCTTTCGCCTTCAAATTAATTAAATAACACTAATTATAATAAATTTAAAAAATTTGCCTACTACATGTTAAACACACATTAATGGGGAGAGTCCTCCAGACAAGAGGTTTTTTAATAATTTTTTATTAAGAAACTGGACACATTTATTGTACCAAATGAAGTTACATAGTATAGTACATGTTATAGTGTATTTACTCATAAATTTTTATACAAAAAAAGAAAAAATGGCGGCGTTACAGCTGTCCCAAGTAGACTCTTTTAATTTGCGCCGTGGAATACCCAGCCTCTTGTAATCAACTGAATTCAATCGGACAAAAAAATTTTATTAAAATAAGTCATTACGCTTTGCATATACCTATTTCTGATGAGAAAATTTTTTTTCACAATTTAAAATCAAAAAGAAAAAAATTTCACTTTTTTTTATAAACAAATTGTTATAAACAATATTTATAGTAATAATTTATGCAAAATTTTAGGTATATGCAAAGGCCAATATCTTAAAGAATATCTGTACAAAATTTAAAGTTAATACCTTAATAACTTTTTAAGTTATGTTCCACGGTGCGGAAAAAAACATGTTTTGAGAAAAACGCTATTAAAAAGTTTTCGTTCTTGAAAAGTAGAGTTAAAAGCAGTTTATCGTTATCTAAGATAATCTTTCTGTTGGGATTAAAACATTAGAAATATATTGCTTAAGGTTCAAATGAACCTCCCCCCTTAAGTCAGGATTTTGTAGTCAATAGATAGAATTTTTCACAATTCTCGAGATAAAATATTTTTAAATTACGTAAAGTCCAACACTGATTTTTTTTAAGTGGTCAAGTGCATGTAGACCACCTAGTGCGATAACAAAGATGAATAACTTATATTTATATAGGACTTCCTAATTCAATGAACTTCTAAAAATCACAAAATCCGATTGTATAAAAGGCGAACTAAAAAAAAAGGTGAAGAAGTTGCAGGGAAATATCTGATGCCATAAACCGTAAACCATTAACTGAAATTAATAAAAAAATTATTCAAGAAAATTCTTATTTAGCGATTACTACTGCAAATTGAAACAATAATGAATAAATGGATCTTCCTTAACAAGATTGTCAGAAAAGTTTGTATGTCCCCAGCGCGTCCACCATCAATATAAACTGACAAAACTGGCAATTCCAAAAATAACAAAATGCACTAGTTTCCTTTTTTTGTACGTAAAACACAGAGCAAATTCCGAGTTAGTAAAATAGGAACTTATTAAATTGCTGTATATGTATTTTCAAATAATTCGAATAACATGCACATGCAACCAATGCGAATAACAGTTGCACTTTATAAATGCAACTGTTGTGTGATTGAAATGAAAACATGTGTTGCAAACTTTGTTTCTCTTGTTTACACACAACGTATCAGATATAGGTTGTGATACCAATTTTATAAAATTATAATATAAAATGCACTAAAACACGCAAAAGCCTTTATTAGGTTTATAGGTATATAGTGCACAAATAATATCTAATATCTACTTATACGTCATATATTTACTACACAAATAGTATGCCGGTCAAATTAGTCCCGTAATATTCTTTTTTTTTTTTCAAATAAAAAAGGCTGTGCTATATTCTGCACATAAGTAAATAAAAAAAAAAATTGATGTTTCCGATTTTTACGGCCAAATAGTATATTATGCGCCAAGGGACTAAAGTATGGTTTTTAATACCAAGAGTGAAATTTGTTGCCAGAGGCCCTGTAAAGACCCGATGACAACAATTGACACGAGGGATAAAAAAACACTTTAATCCTGTGGCGTATATATTATTTTTTGCAATTCCAGACAATTTAAAATTATAAAAAATTAAGAAACAAATTATTTAAATGTCATTCAAATAATGTTACATCAAGTATACTTTGGATAAATCAGTCGAATTGTACAATACAATAATTTATAACTTTGGGCGTTTTCGCGTTGGGGCTACTGTAGCGAGAAGCGACGCTACTTTGTGTTCGTGTACTCGCAACCATTGATTCCGGTGGTCATTAGAGCTATGTTTAAAAATATTTTGAAATGACTAACGCAATATGGCTCCCGTTGACACATAACTTAAAAAAAATTTAAATTTTTCAAACTGTTTATGTTTTAATAAGTTTTGTATTAGGCCACGTTAATTTTAATAATTCAAACATAAAATTTTTCTTCATTACATTAACAATTGCAACCATTTTAAGAGAATGTCAAAAAAAAAATTTGAATGACATCTGTATGCTACGCGAACAACTATAGCGCGTATCCATGGGAGCAACGCTTATGCAACGCGAACATGAATGCTACGTCGATCCGAAATGATGCCAACGGAAGCGATGAAAGCCACAACGCGAATACGCCCTTTGCCTCTATCAACAAGTTAGAATTTGTTTATTATTTTAAATTACCTAGCAACGCTATTTAATTTAAATTTCGCTTGTTGATTGGTGATGTTGTGTGAATTCTGCTTGCTGATTGGCTTAAAAGTGGGAACAAAAGATTTTTTACTCCCTTAGGACTAAACGTGACACTTTACTTCCTATTATGAGGGACTATATCATGCATTTTAGTCTCAGAATTGCAAAAAAACTATTTTTGGGCGTAAAATTACCCACGTAATTTTTTTTCGGGACAAAAAAGATTGTATTGTGCCATAAATTAAAAATTGTGGTTTTTATATCCGGAAACTATTTTTGGGCGTAAAGTTAACCCCGCCATTTTCTGTTTTTCAAACGAAAAAGCTTGTACTGTATTACGTCAAACATGTACTACCATGTGACCTAACTAAAAATACAAATTTTGCAATTTTTACAGCCAATTTTTGGGTGTAATGTTAGGCCGAACATTTTCTTTTCCTCAAACAAAAAACTCGATATTACCATATATTAGTTTTTAGGTTTTTGAAATATATAGTATTTTTGTAACTCGAACAAGTTGAGTTGATCATTGAATACTACTTAGTTTGAATTACTCAATAAATCGATTTACTACTCGATAATTTTATTTACTTACAAAAAAAAAAACTCTGCTTTATTACAAATAATATTTTTCCATCTACTTTAAATTTCTATTGAATTTAATTGCAAAACATTAAGAAAACATGAAAATGACATCAACTTTATTAGTCACATTCACCACGAAAAGCCCGCAATAAAACAATTCAAACATTCAATAATACATATTTTTTTATTGCTCTAATCGGCGAATAAACTTGAATCATAAATAACTGCGAGTGTATTTTTCCAAAACTGAATGAATCATTCACGGTTAATTGAAAAGATTTTTTATCTGAAATTAAAGTCAGGACGATAAAGTCAATGTTCTAGTAAGTATTTATGTAAATGAAAAAAGTTTTTATATCCTGTACACCACCGTAGATAAAAAAATTCTAGGAATCATTTTTTTTTCTTTGTCGATTGATATGTACAACAATACAACCCATTCAGTTATTAAAATAAAACAATTTTTAATTGAATAATCACCATACAATCATAATAAAAATTAAATTACTTGTAAAAAAATAAACCACAAATACTTACAATACATCTCAAAATTACTGTCAATCAAAAGAAATACATACATATTTCAAAAGAAGAAGTATAAATACCTATCTCTTAGATTTGACATAATTATGGCTCTAGAATATCGGCAGGAGCGGATTTAACTCTCAAATTAACAGGGGATCATATTTTCTTAAAGATTTCAGAGGTAATGATTTGGACATCTTTCTGAATTGGTTCTCTAACATCCAAATCAGCAATATGAACTCATTACCTACGATATCAGATTGTTGACCGGTATATTTAAAGGGCCTTTTAGACGATCATATCAGTTCTCAGTTCAGTTTCAGTTTCCGTTCTCGTTTCATTTCAGTTCGGAAGAAGGTTTGTTTTTACACGGTTCGTTCAGTTCTCGCTGCTCTCAGTCGTTTCAGTTCTTTGTATATTCTGAGTTGCCCTAAACAAAGTGTTTCGCTTTAAAAGTCTTCAACTTATACTCTCATAGTAGTTTATAAGTGGTAATATAATAACTCATGAATGAAGACTATTTCACTGCAATAGCGTTAGCTTTTGTGCTGAAGAAAGAGCGGAAGAAAAGAAGCTCGTGGAGTAAAGCTTGGCTTCTTAAAAGAAATTCATTGTCGCATTTAAATTTAATGAAGGAACTTCGCTTAGAACCATGTGATTGGTTGAATTATCTACGAATGAATAAGGACACGTATCTCATATTCCTTCCTGACTTTCATCCTCGCCGTCCATGGTATTAACACGTGTTACAGTCGGCTGTTGGTCGCTGACAAACAAAAAGAGATCATAATACCATAATGATGGTTTGTATACTTCCCCAGTTCCTGCTCCACTTCTTTCACTGTCCTTAACTTTCTTATCTTCTTTGTTGTAAGTTGAGTGTAGGCTATTTATTTTAGATTTTACCATAGCTATTTACCATCGTATTCTTTATATTTCTTTAATAGAAAAGTGTAGGCAGTTTCCCTAATATTAACATTGTGGTAACGTACATCTGTCTTATTCCATGAACACAACAAAATCGTGATCCTTGTTGGACATAGTGACAGCTGCCTATATAAAATGTGCACTTTATCAGATTTTTAAGAAAACTGACGGGAGCGAACGGATTGAGGCATGACGCGCTTATTTACACATAGGAATTTAAGAACTGAAATGAAACAAATAGGTCTATCCATCCTGTCAGTTCTCAGTCTCTGTTTCAGTTCTCCTTTCAGATTTTAGTTTTCACACGTAGGAAAAACTGACAGTTTGACTGAAACTGAAACTGAACTGAGAACTGATATGACCGTCTAAAAGACCCTTAACATTTGCTTATTTTCTAGAAAATCTAATTAAATGCTACAGAAATTTATTAACTTTACAGGAAAAACCTGCCAAAAGGTTATTAGCAAACAAAAAAGCAACAATACTTTCCTTAATACTTCCGTCAACTTTTTCAACAACAACATTTTGGAATTACGGTCCTCTTAGGACAGAAAATCTATATCACTACTTTTATAACACTTTGTACACTGTACAGAAATAAACACATAAATTTGTAATTCCAATGTGATACGGTGTGATACCTTTTCTCCTATTAAAAAAAATTAATAATAAATTATACGATGAACACATATTTATATGTATTTATTAATGCGTTAATTACTTCACTTATTACAATTATAAATTGATTTTTTATACAATTAATATAACAGCAGTTTTAATTAATACCCGCTTAAAATGAAATTCTCTACTTTTCTACCCATAATATAAGTATAATAAATATTAAAAAAAATATAGTAATAAATTAATGCATATATGTGTTCACATTAGCGTAAATATTTTTAATTCAGTATCATAAATTAAGTAGAATAACTTAATTAATTGATCTTAGCACATATACCGTAAACACGGATTACTCGAGCCCTAAGGTGTAACTTGAGCCCAAAATGGAAAAAGTATTATTTTTTGTTTTGTGCTTAGTGTAGCTAGTAGTAAAAGTAAGTTACAGGTTTATCTGATAGGTAACAACACTAAGTTCACTGTGTTTATGTTTAAGTAGTTCTGAAAATTGACACTAGGTGCCAGGCGAGTGTTGTTTACCTCTATTTGAAGTTACTGTTTTTGTTATGTTGCTAACTTTCAACTGTAAAAAATACTTCGATAGTTCACAAAGTAAGGTAAGTGTATAATTTTCATATTTGCTTCGTTACTAAAGCAAATTCGGACACATTCATATGCCAGCTATTTCTTTAGTTTCTTAATTTAAGGTTTTGATAAATCAGTTAACATAACTTTCAGATTAGGGTAACTTGAGCCCATTATAACTTTGGTATAAAATGATATATGGATCCAATTAAAAAGGCATGGAAGCGGTCCAAGAACAAGGACGTAATGTACTATAAATGAATAGATATAGTTAAGAAAATACCTCCACCTACACTAATCAAAAAAGAATCATTCTCTTTAGGTAGACTAAAAGACACACTCTAACTTATAAAAATAATTTGGTATCCATAACAATTTTTGATTGAAAATTTTTATTCAGTTTTTGTACATATTCAAATTTTTTTAATAAATACATCTTTGCACAATGTGTTTTAGTTAGTAACCAACATTCTGAATGATCTCAAACTGCTTTCAAATGAAAATCAATTGGAAATTTAGGTTTGGGCTCAAGTAACCCGATCTTGAGGTTAACTTGAACCAAAATCTAAAAGCTTATAAAATTTATGAACCATCAGAAAAAAATCGATATTATATAATAAACTAACCGTAGTCATATACAATTTAATATACTGAATTCTCTATCCCAAATAAATACTCGTATAACAGTTACGCTAAATTTTAATAATTATCAGATGATTTGCAAATCTGAGCTCAAGTAATCCGTGTTTACGGTACTTAATCCAGTGAATAAATTGTGTATTTTAATTAACGTTATATTAAACACTATAGCAGGGCCGCCGCTACCGTACAGGCAAAAATTTAGGGCGGCATTTTCATAAATTTTTAAAATTTAACTAAAAAATTCTTTAAGACATTTTTAAGGAACGTTAGTTACTTTCTAAATATTTAAAGTTATCAGAAACCATTTACAAAACTAACCACACGAAACGTAACCTAAACTAACCGAACCGAAAACTAACCTAAACTAACTTAAATGAATCCTAACTGATCCTAACCGAACCGAAAACTAGCCTAATACAACCTAAACAAACGTAACATAACCTAATCGAACCGAAAAATAACCTAAACGAAGCCTAACCTAACTTAACCCAACCGACAACGAACCTCAACTATTCTAAATGAAATCTAACCTAAACTAACCTAACCGAAAATAAATCAAAACTTATCTAAACGAAACTAACCCTAACTTAACCGAACCGAAAACTAACCAAAACTAACCATTTCAAAATGACTTTAACGATAGGAAATACTAACTTTGAGTCTGTATTTTATTCTCTATTCTATTGGTTGATTTAAACGTTGCTGCTAACCTAAGAGAGAGTACCACATTTCATTCAAATTATCTATAATATCATAAATTTACCTATAAAATTATATTTAAACATTAAATAATATGTAGATAATGTACTTATATTATTATATAATAATTTAAAAAACAACCATATTCAATTATTACTAGAAAAATTACGGTTTCCAAGAATCACTGCTAGTTAAGTATAAATAGAAATAAAGTAGGTATGTAATAGGTAATTATTTTAATTATGTACTGGTTACTACTGTATTTTTTTTCTCTATTTAAAAATACAATTTCATCTTTTAATTTTAATCTACATGTATGGTTAAATCAGTTCTAGAAATGTTTACGTATTTTGATATGTCTACACAGTCATGTCAAGTCAAAAGAATGTATTTTAACTTAAACACAATACAATACAATACGAAATTTCTATAGTTGTATTCTTTTTAGTAGGCCCTTTCGGCTTAGCACGTCAGTATCAATTTTACTGTACCGATACCACACGACTGGCGTTTTCTAAAAACAATAGTAATGACACTGTTTATTGAACAGTAGAATTAATTTATACAATGTTATAATTAAAATACCGGGTATTTTAATTTGATGGAATTGTAATAGAGAATTATAAATTTACTAACCGTATACCCAATCGATGGGATTTACCATCGGCAACATCTCCGGATGTCAGTCAGTATGTTAACGATTTACTAAATAAGATATCATTTATTTTAATAGCTATAGTAAGTAACATATTTTCTAACTTCAAAAATGACGAATTTCCATACAAAATTTTCTTTCCTTATTTAATCCACTTAGTGTACGAATTTTCAAAAATCCTTTGTTAGTGCTCGCCTACGTAACTTGCGGAACTCTTATGCAAAATTTGATTCTTCTAAACCCAACGGTTTAAGCTGTGCGTTGTCTGTCAGTCAGTCAGTCAGTCAGTGTTAGAGATTTATTAAGTAAATTGAAAATTCCTGTGAAAAAAAATTTGTGGAGTGCTTGATAGACAGCCTTTAAATTAAATTTCTATAGGAACATTTAACAATTCGAACCAGGAAAGGCTGTGTTTTCATTAGGTAAATATATTAAAAGCGCACCTTCGCCGATTGGGCCACAGGACTATCAATACTAACGTATTCAAAATGTACTATACTACTTATAATTAATTATATTATGACGAATAAACTTTTTGTGTTATTTTCTTCAAATATGGACAGAATAATTTTGTGTAAGTTTTATTAAATAAAAATTAAATTTTTTGAAGAAAAAAAAATAGGTACTGATTAAATACTATAGAGTCTCATATTTATAAACCTATAAAGGGGAACCACTAGTGTGACATTTTGAAAAAATTGGAATTTTTTTTGCATGATAGTCTATACCTTTAAAAATAACATACTAAAATTTCAAGTACATATCTCAAATAGTTTTTTAGTTAAAGCCATCCGTAGAGCGGATTCTGATTTTCATTGTTAACTTTGAAGTAAGTACTGAAAAATGTATGCAGGTTGATAGTTAGGGAGTTTCTGGACGTGGCTGTCGGTCACATGCTGTGGAGAAGCTAAACTCTGGCACATTTAAACGACTCATCTAGTTTTACTATGACCGTTATAGTGAGTACATCGTAAATAATTCTAGTAAAAATTCTCTGTGACTAAAACTAAAAGGTAAAGTAAACAAAAACTACATTTTTCAAATTTGCTGCAGTTTTAACTCGAAGATAAATCATTCGATCGATTTGATTTTTATTGCAGCTTCTTTTATATATGTTTCTTCGTGCCATGAACCTCCAGTTTTCCGATCGAATAAAAAATGTAATTTTTGCAGGCCAAAAATCATCAAATTTTCATGTGAAATTTAAAATTTTTTTAAAAAACTCGGCCATTTTGTTAAATTTTAACTTTTTTTTTTTGATTGAGGTTCACGGCACTGGCAATACTTTGTAGTTTAATAGGCTTTTTGGTTTTTTGATTTCAGGTACTGTGAAGGTCTCTATCACTGCAGCAGTGGGGGAACTTTTTTTTTGAAGCCTTGGAACATCTCGAATAACTCACTAAATTTTCAAATTCTTTGTCAAAAAATTTTATCTTGAATTTATTATATATCAGTTAATATATCCTTAAAATATTAAAACATTCCATACAGTAGTTTTCTTTAAAACAATTCCCAAAAATCACCTTTTTATCAGGCGGTCACATTAGTGGTCTCCCTTAAAGTTTAATTTATTTTTTTAAATATTTTGTTACATTAACAAATATTATTTGTTGCACTAACAATAGTGTATTAGTGACAGTAACTTTCAATCTTTTGTTGTAGACATATAGAGTTAGTTGATAAATTTTTTATTCAAACGCTTTTGGTTATCACAACTAATTTTCTGTTTATTTTGGTTACTTTATTTATACATATAGTACTGTGAACTATAAAATGTTGTTAAAGCAACTATTTCAAGTTAACTAAAATTTTTTTGGTTACAGCAACTACCTATTCAGTTTTTCAGTGTGTGTCTGTTTAAATGAAACACCCGGTTGATTGCTGTTGTTATTAATATCTAATATACACAGAGAGTAAGTTCAAAACAATACGATACAATTTTATTTATTAACAATTATTATTATGTTCGCAAATTTATCGTGATGATTAGATACAAACACACAGGGCCGGATCTAGGGGGCAGCGGGAGCACGTGCCCCCTCCCTGGACGTTTCCAGGGCCGCCAAAAACGTAAGTCGAGCCGCGCCAAAACGGTGAAAATGTAAAAAAAAGGTTACTATATTTTGTTTATTGTGTTTAGCATATGAATCTGTTCTGCAAAACAGAGAAGGAAATATAGTGTCCATTCCAGGTGTTCATATTCCAAACAAAATAAAACGCGATGTATAGGTATATATATACCTATGAACACCATATTTCCTTCTCTGTTTTGCAGAACAGATTCATATGCTAAACACAATAAACAAAATATACTTTCAATTTTTGGTAAAACCATCAAGAATCCATGAACCCATGTAATTTGAACGCGCAAACATGTTGATCTTCTGTTTTTTTTTTTTTTTGCTCATCAGTGCCTTGTTGTAGAGAAAAGTGATATAAACATCTATGTCCCAAAATTAAAATAATTTTACATTTTTGTCGCAGAGCCGCCAACAACAAACTTTGCCCCCCTCTTAATAACTATAGGTCCGGCCCTGCATACACAAATATGTATCTATGTATATTTGTATACCTAAATACATGGATACATACAATATTAATGCATTAGTATATATATGCAAATAGAATAATTGAAAATTGATATGATATGAACTAATTAAATATTATTGCCGCAATCTGTATGTGGTTTTACCCTGTAAATATAACTTTGTACGTATGTACTGCAATGTTAAACTTCAGAGGAATAATGGTTTACACTAATTTAGCAATATTACAATTATAGCGCAATATTTGTATAGAAAATTAGAGATGTCGATTTTAAATCGATTAATCGAAGCTTAAAAAATTGATTATTTTTTCGATTTTTTTCATTTGAATCGATTCATGAATCGATTATTAAAAGTAAGAGATCGATAACCGATTTTTTCCAAAAATGATTTCATTTTAATTGTAATTCTACAAAGCAACATGTGTTGAAATGAAAGATCACTAGCGTTATCGTTAATAAATTGTCACTTTTTACTCGTTATTATCAACGAATCCCCCATGTGGCTCTATATAACTACATACATATATATACGCACTGTCTTGTCCAGTAGAAGACTATTAATACAAAAGAAAGAAAGACCACCTATCTGGCAAATGATCCCTTTCCCACAAAAGCGACTTATTTAGAAAACATTTTTTTTGTCAGTTTGTTTAAAATTTTTGAATAAACTTGGTTCAATCCGTGGTATTCGTCCTACATATTCAGTTGCGTTATTTGCTATAATTATAATTGAAAAGTTAACTCTCGCCTTAACAAATATAATGTAAAGCGTTTTTACACGATATTACCCATGTACCATCAATTAAGTTCCGTAACAAAAATTATCAGCTAATTTTATTAATTTCAAATGTTATCGAGTGCCTGTGAAGCATTATTAATGTATAACGAACTTTTGTTCGTATTTATACATACATCAATATTTATATGTTCACTTAATGTTCGACCACTTGGTCTATAATGTAATTCAAATAAATACTGACTGACTTTCTTAAGCATTAGAGAAATGTTTAAAAGTAATTCTTTGTTCCTAGGACAAATGAACGGACTGACACCGAAGTGATTCCATGAGTGTTTCCTTCTGTCAATTTTTGTATGGAACACTACCAAGTATCAAATTGAATGTTTTAGAATAATACAAAATTACAGAATTAAAAGAGACTAAAAAGAGTTAAACAAAAATTAACTATGTTTTACAGAGTAGAAAAAAGATTAAACGCTGGATTTTGATAATTCTTCATTTTACTATAACTTACGGTCTAATTCAGGCCATTCCTTAGAAATATTAGCCACCACATACCTGGAACAAGAAACAGAAAAGTTAGGAAATTTTATTAAAATTTTAGGAGTATTAATTTTAACTTTTATCTTAATCAATAAACAAAATTCTCTATCTATATAAAATAGGACTTCTACAATTTATTTTCACATTTAAGCAAAGCAAAAGAAGCGCGTAAAAATCAGCCATTTTTAGCCTAAGATAACCTTAAAATTAAAATATTTTATTCAAACAATTATTTTGTATCTAGCTAAGGTTCAAGTCCTTTTCTTAACATGTACTTAAATACCTAATATGTTAAAATTTACATTTATTTTAAAATTATTACAGCAAGTTACATAAACGATCTTTCAGATAGAGCATATTTCTTGACATTTAACGAATTTCTGAAAGGAAATTCAACTATTACGACCACTGTCATGGTAAGACTTACACCCGAGACTGTGACAGAAATTTGTTTTAAGGTCCCTAGAATCCGAAAATAATAAGTCCGCACGATAACTCAAGACAGAAATTAAGCCCTTGTAATACGTTCTTCAGTCAGACACCTCCGATGCTTGAAACAATTTTTTGAACATTTTTCGTGAAAAAAATAAGTTTCTTACCAAAATTTCCCAAAGTATACTCTATTTAAACTAGTTTTCGAGAAAAACTAATTTTTCTGTCTGGGAATTCGCTATATTATGCAGCAACACATTTTTAAATTTTTCGATGACTGTATATTCGAATGAGGTTCTTCAGCCAGACACGTCCGATACGCAAAACATGATCTTTTCGTAAAAAAAATGAGTTTTTTCTACGTAATCCAAGAAAAACTAATTTTTGTAACTGGAAATTTGCTATATTACCTATGCAGAATGCTGCGATAGAAGTCTTTACCATTTTCGACACTTTTTTAAACTTTCAATGACTATATATTCACAAGCACTCGATAATATTTGAAATTGAAATATTGTAACTTCTTCTCGCATTACAGAGAGTACATACACATAAGTGATTGAATGTTGTCTGTGTCGGACGCCTGTCGAGCAAAGGATCGATGGTGTAATGGAGAGCACACCTGGCTAGTTACCAGGAGATCCTGGGTTCGATTCCCGGCCGATCCGAATAATTTTTTCACTTTGGGATTTTTAATTTACATATGTAATCCAAGAAAAACTAATTTTTGTAACTGGAAATTTGCTATATTACCTATGCACAATGCTGAGATAGAATTATTTACCATTTCCGACACTTTTTTAAACTTTCAATGACTATATATTTCAATGAAGCGTCACATGAATTACGATATTCCTTTTTTTCTTAAACCATAAAGTTAACACACTTGCCAATAAACGTTTATTTATTCTGGTTCATTGAACAAAACACAATCGTCAGTGCGTGAGAGTCAACGATTGAAACGTCTCGTGTGCATATTTAGATATTCTGTTTTGCGGTTACACTTAAACTTACCAAGGTATAATAAACATTTAACAAAAAGTAATATCAAAGGAATCGGGCCGCGACCGACGAAAAATGGCCCCTGCGTTTACCCACCTCCTTTACGTAAGTTTTTGTTGGTTTGAAAAAGCTAAAAGAAAGTAAATGGATTGAATTGAGTTTAATAACTTTATCTGTTCAGAAAATCAATATAAAGCTAGACAGACACTGAAGATACCGTATTTTCAAGTTATCAATAAATAATTAACAAGCACTCAGTTTAAATTTGATTTTTCTTCCATTAAATTCTATATTTGATTTTAAGTAGACATCAAAGAGAAAGCTATATAATTTATTTATATATAAATTCAAAAAGCAAACTCTATTTAGAATGTTATTATACTTATACAAACATAATTCATTTCATTATTTCTTGAATGAAAAAAAAAAAAAAAAAACAGAAATTAGATAAAATTATCAAAAAATGGTACATAAACTATGACAGGTACGATTTTTGGGAGGAGGGAAGTCGAGAAAATTATTAAAAAACTCTTTTGGTGAATTTCCAGAAGGAAAATTCAATTATCACAGTCACTGTCACGTTAAAATTTATTTTGAGATTCCCAGAACTAGAAAATGATATTTACTAGAAATTTATATACGTATATATTCTATTTTTATAAAATTTTGGTAGAACGTTGGAAATCCCAAACCCTTGGATCAGTTCTTCATTCAGATACCTTCGATGCCTAGAAGGTAGCTTTTTCGATATTTTTCGTTAAAGAAGTTGAGTTTTTGACCAAAATTTTGGTACAATCAAAAAGTCACAGGTATATACCGTTTTGCAGTGCCTAATTTTTGCCGCAACATGGTTCTTTTTTTGGATAAAAATGTGCCTAATAGAGTTTTGAATACCGGAAGCATTTTGTAGGTAAAAAGTAATTTTTTGTTATAACTTTTATCACAAATTTTCAGAAATCGGAGCTGTGATTCTTTGGGAGACCGTATGATAAAAATGATACACTGTAAAAAAATAAGTGTAAAATTACCATCATTACAGTCGCAATATTACTATTATTATAAGAGTAAAATTTACTAGTTAGTAGTAAATTTACGCCAAAAATATTTTTTCGTCATTTTGACATATATGAGGTGTAATTTTACATAAGTGATATGTAATTACGGTTATTTTACACAACTGGAGATGTATTCTTAAATATATCTGTGATTTTACTACCATAATTATGTAATATTACATCTTTTGGATGTAATTTACCGGTATCACGTGATTGATTCTGCGCAATTGACCGCGGCAGTTGAGTTGACTTGTTGATAACCTACAATTAAATTTTACCATCATTGCGATTACTGATTCAGATGTCGTCCACAGTGGTACGTTCGGCGCTTTATGTGGGCGATTTTGGACAACGCATGCCTAGACCGGTAAAAATTGGAATGAATTTGAATAACATCAACTTTGAACTATCCTTAATTTTTTATTCAGTTCTTTAAAAATTTTCACTGAAGATAAACATGCTATAAAAAAATTCAAATGGAAAGATCCAACTGATTGCGGCTACGCCCCTTTAAAAAAAAAGGCATTAACTAAATGAATTCAAACAGAACCATTCATTATCGATTTTGTTGCTTGAATAAATTGTTTAACTCGCTAATTTTTACGGTACTATTAAACGAATACACAGATAACAGCACTCAAACCACCTCTAATAAAAATCTAATAAAAAAAAATTTTTATGAAGTTATTAACATTAAGCTATATACATACATACGTATTTATGTACTTGCTTAGTTAACTCACTTCGTTAGGCACGATGAGTGATTAGAGGTATTTTTATTTATTGCAACAATGACGATTCAAGGTCACCGTTGGATGGCTCTGTATACGCGTATTTATACGTACACAGCAGGTACACACACTACATTAAATACGTTAAACATATATGTATGTATTTCAAGGTCATTGACGCCGAAATGTTCAAACGACGACGAAACATATCAAAGGTTCGTCTTTCTTTTTCTGGTTGATATCATTTTGTTTTTTACGAATATTGATTCAAATAATTTAAAAGTGTTTTAAGTTTAATATTGAAATAAGTGTATTATAAGTGGGATTACTAAAAGTGTTAAGTATTGTTCAAAACATCTTCTCAGAAGTTATTCCAGCGTCATAGCTCTGAGTTTCCAGGATTCAAGTACGAACATATGTACCCTAATAACCGTCAATAACAAAAGGAGAAGAGACACCCGGGGCTATAGTCCCAGGGCCCGGAACCACTAGTAAACTAAGGTTGATTTTGCTCGTCGATTCTATATTTAGAGAAAAATATCGAAAATTTTTTCTGTCCCCAGGGCTCTATGTCGCACTCTAAAGGGCTATCCGCATAGAGTCTCAGCATATTAGGAATGTTAGGAGAAAGTTTAGTCAAGTTTAGTCAGAATAACCTTTATTCTTTACGTTTTCTGGGTCGTTGAACATGAATTTGAGGTTTGCTGACAGATATTTTGCCCGGTACATTGATTATTTTGCGAAAATTTTTGTTAATTTTTTTATTAGGTTTATGACCTTAATCTTGGTAAATACTAGTGATGAGCAAAATTAGTCTTGGTCTTGCAGTCTTGTCTTGGTCTTGCATTTTTTGCAAGACCAAGGCCAAGACCAAGATTATGTATACCAAGAGCAAGACCAAGACTATAAGTATGGCTGCAAGCAAGACTCTTGCTAAACTATTTAAATAGTTTGAAAGTATAATTCTTATTTTAGAAGGAAAAAATTCGCTAATAAAAAGATGCAAGATATTGCAAGATTTTTTAGCAATACCAAGACCAAGACCAAGACTGCACTTTGCAAGACCAAAACCAAGACTGCATTTTGCAAGACTAAGACCAAGACTCAAACTGCTCCAGCAAGACCAAGACCAAGATTCTTAATGCAAGAACAAGACCAAGACCAAGACTGCCAAGTCTTGATCTTGGTCTTGCATTTGCTCATCACTAGTAAATACGCATTTTCTCAAAAAAGTTGTTCTTTACATAATTAAAGTAAACAGAATATTTTACAAGTTTTGTACATAACAATTTTTTCTACGACCAACCGTAACGCCACTAGAGCGCACTGAAAAAACGGCAGAATTCTTAAAAATAAAAATAAAGAAAAAAAGTCAATCTTACCCTGTCAAAATTTCGACTGTAAATCAAGAATAATCATAATAAACCACGACTAATCATTTTCCGTATAAATACAGATTGATTTAGGATTCTTTTTATTTAGGAAAGTTTTTCGCAGGAACACTAAAGAGTATCCAACTATTTTATGGAACTGTAGGCTTAGGTAAGAGATAAGAAGGTGAAAAGTTGATGCGTTAATTTCATATATTATGCAAATACATCATAGAAACGTACCCAAAATATAAAAATATAATACATAAAATTTGTTTTAACTAATAAACTAGGGGGTCAATATCTTTACTCCCTTCACAAATTTCTACTGCGTCACTAATTTATTTGTTTATCGCTGAAAGTTGATGTTTTGCTTTCAAACGAATTAAACGGATATAAGTATTAATTTTATATCTTTTTTTATGTATCTCTACTTCCTTTTTTGTTGCAACAATCAAAATCATACGTAATAATTTTTAAATCAGAGTTAGATGTTAATTTTTTTCCAACAGTCCGCCTGAATTTCTTGAAATTTTTTAAACTAAATATTTTTAAATAGAATTATTAAGTACAAGTAACACTAACTTCAACTACTTGCCCCGTCAAGAAACCAGTAATATCCGTAGAATGTTTATAGCACATTTAAAAATTAGGTTGCCAGTGTCATCTATTGAGGTTTAAAACAAATTATATTTATATTCTATTTCTATTTATAGATGGCATCAATTGTGAATCATGAATAGACAATAATTTAGAAATCTACTTTTTTTTGGTACACAAATACAATTGAATTCCTGGTGGAAACAATGAAACTAAATTTATATTGAAAAAAAAGCCAAAAATTTTGAACAATAGGCCCCATAATTAACAACGGCGTAGTAGTACACCAAATAAACAAGCAGGACTGTATGTCTCTCTTCTTTTATTATTTAAAGTTATTAATTAATTAGAATAATATATTAAGTTAACTATTCACAATATTTAGACTTTAAACAATAAAGGTTTTTAGTGCAGTGACCTTATGAATAATTATTACTATTTGAATTTTATATATATATATATATATATATATATATATATATATATATATATATATATATATATATATATATAGCATTAAGTCAAAAATATATATAGAAATTTTAATTATTTATTTTAGGTACAGGTTGTCCCAATTCGAGCAGCACACTAAAATAAAGAATATTAAATTCTAATGAAACATGACAATCCCACTTTTATCATCTTGACACAAATTCAACCCTAAAGAGACATGATTGAATAAATAAAAAATTGTACTAATGGTGGTAGTGCCGGGAACATCACATTTAAGGGGAGGTTTACTCGAGAGTCCTTAAAAATTATGTATTTTTCTAGAATTTTTTTCTCAAGAACGGAAGTAAATATCAATATCAAAGTAAGTATTAAACTATACAAAAAATTTTTCAAGGGAAAATATAAAAAATTGTCCATTTTATAGATACTGCAGTGTGACGATCCGAAAATCCAATGCCTTGTTGGCGGACATCCTAGCGCCGGTAATAAACCACCGAAATCCAAAAACAAAAAAGCTTGTCTTGGTCTTGCATTTTTTGCAAGACCAAGACCAAGACCAAGACTATGTATACCAAGACCAAGACCAAGACTATAAGTATGGCTGCAAGACCAATACCAAGACCAAGACAATAGCAAGAAAAAAACAAGTCTCTTGCTAAACTATTTAAATAGTTTGAAAGTATAATTAATACCGTAAAGAGAGAAAATTCTGATTTTAGAAGGAAAAAATTCGCTAATAAAAAAATGCAAGAAAGTGCCAGATTCTTTAGCAATACCAAGACCAAGACTGCATTTTGCAAGACCAAGACCAAGACTCAAACTGCTCTAGCAAGACCAAGACCAATATTTTTAATGCAAGAACAAGACCAAGACCAAGACTGCCAAGTCTTGGTCTTGGTCTTGCATTTGCTCATCACTAGCGGTAGTGCGACGGAGTGTGGATAGTGGGGGTACCGGGATCAAATCCCGGTACAAGTGATTATTCAATTTTTTTACTTTTTTTAATACCCATTTTGACGAAACATAATAAATAACTTGATTATATCTTACCTATATTTTTGTCCAAATTTTAAATAAAAATATTTCCTGTGTTTTTGAGAGGTGGACCTTAATGTTGTAAATTTTTAATATTGATATTATGTTCTACTAGCAGACGAAATTTGATTGAAATCGGTGACGACCATACCTGAACCTCTCCTTGTCAGTCAAATTACATGGTTTTCTGAGAGATTTCAAATTAGATGGTTTACTTATCTAATGCTTAGGATCTAAGTAACGGGACACAATTAACAATGGTAAACAAAGTGAGGGAAAATTTAAATACGGAAGGTCAAAGTTACAGAATCTTTAAACAGAGAGGAATATTTACATGAAAATGCCCATAAAATAAAGGAACGATTCCAATTCTTGCAAGTAGTAAAAACTACTTTCTTTTACAATAAAGTCTTTTTTAGCGAATTTCCAGAATGGAATTCAGCTATTACAGCCACTGTCATGACGCGACTTGAGCCCGGGACTATGGCAGAAATTTGTTTTGATGTCCCTAGAAACCGAAAATAATATTCACTAAAATGAAATTTGCTGAAAATACTGGAAGTTCCAAACCGTTAGACGAGTTCGTTAACCAGGCACGTCCGATGCCCGGAACATGGTTTTTCCGGCAATTTTCGTGAAAAAAATTAGTTTTTTGTCAAAATTTCCCCTTATTCAAAAATTTTTGTGAAATTTTTTTATACAATTGAAAAGAGGAGAAAAAATCACATGAAAAAGGTCTTTAAACTATTATTCTATGACAACTAGTTTCCAAGAAAATCTAACTTTTATAAGCGGAAATTCGCTATGTTATGCAGGATGCTTCGAGGGGGGTATTGTCTTGTTAAAAATGTTTTAATTTAAATTTTATTGTTACATAAGATCTTACGGTTTGTTATAACACCAAAAAGTATTAAAGACAAAATTTTACTAAACTAAAATAGTATAATAAGTACCTACAATTTTATAAAGGTACTTTTTAAATTTAAAAAATTAGCCAGACAATTAGAATCCGGACAATGAGGCACCGGACCTAAACAAATCACCAGGGCCGTGGAGAAAAATAGCAGGCCCCGAGAATAAACCGCAATTTTTTTAAAATTTTCTCCCAAAAAAAAAATAAGTAATGAGCAAAAAAAAATCTTAACTTTTCTTCCAGGCCCTCTACCGACAACTACAGGCCCCCTTCTCAAGTACGGACCCCGGGGCTGCAGCCTCGGCTACCCTACCCTCCCGTCTGGCTTACTCCAACACCAAGCACTCATATACATAGCTATTTGCACATCAAAAATGCTCATGAAATAGCTCACAAAAAATTATAAGCACAGATTGTATTTATATAGATAATTTTCTCAGTAATTTAAACGCCAAAAAATACTTTTTGAAAAAGACATTCAATAGATGCATAAAACAATGAACACATACGTATGTATATCACATGGCACATGGATACATATTGTACATACGTATATGATGTAATTATAATTATAAACTAAACTAATGATAATAATTGCGGTTTTATAAACAGCTGACTATCACATCGCTTTCCGCTCGAAGTGGTAACGAACTCTCTATTTATGTCAGATTCATAATAATATGTGGAGTGAGTGCATTGAGGCCAACACAAATGTCTCAAATTTCATCAATTTGCACTACACAATATCTCAAGAGATGACTTTAATACCTAATAATAATATAACAAAAATTAAAATTACATTTCCGTCAATATTTTGAATGATTTTAGTTTCTCAAAAATTGAGTCTGTGTTTAGGGTACTTATCTTCGTATTTTGTAAATGACTCGACATTTATCAATTTAAGAATGCATATTCATTCAAATTTGGTCATTTCCACATGTAACTGTTAGTTTCATTCATTCTATAAAAATTTTAAAATTTTCTGGTACCGGTTCCATTTGTGTTTTTATTATCATAAATTGTTTGTATTTTTCAAATAATGACATATGAAAGATTTATAAAATTTTCTGAAAATCCATATTACACAATATGAAAATAATTTATCTTGTCACTCCTTTACTAAATTAAACTGTTCGATTGCGAGCTAGCTTTCGGGTAATTAACTCATCTCAAAGTAAAAACCATCATAAAAGTTCCTTTCCGAATCACAACTTTTATATGGAAGTTATACAAAAGTTATGATCCGGAAAGGAGACCTTCAGTTGTGAGACCTCAGAAAGTCTGTGAGATGTCCTCAGCGCCCGCTCTAGCGTTTACACCGCCCCGGGCAAAGAAAAAAAAATTCCGCCCCAGCGAAAGGGAGGACCTTTTTTTTGGCTCGTCAGTTGTAAAAATGCCGCCCTTAAAATTTGCCCACCTCGGGCAAATGCTCGGATTGCCCCACCCTAGAGTGGGTCCTGATGTCCTGAATGACTATACAGCTGAACTCTTTTTTATGCGGTCTTTTTTGTGCGATTTTTTATGCGGTTTGTAAAAAATGGCCATTAAAATGCATAATGTGAATCAAAATCACGAGACAGTAAGACTTAAACAACTACTATAATAACTTTCTCTGATAAAAATACTTTTTAACGACTTTTAAGCATTTAATCAATACATTGCATAGGAATATAATGTATTTTTCAAAATTTTCATAATATTATAAAAAGGAAATAAAATGTTTCTACGTGTAAATTAATGCTTTATCTTGTTTATGGAAGCAACTTCTAAGGAAATTTCTACGTTTTGAGCGTTTTGAGTGATGTTTTTTCGATGAATTTTTTATGTGGTCCCGACCAACCACACAAAAAAAGTTTTTTGTACAATCTGGATCGAACTATACTTTTTATGATATTTTTGAACATATTTTTTTGTGCAATTTTTTTTTATACGGTCGCCTCCAACGCACAAAAAAAGGATCGACTGTGTAAGTCGAAACGTATCACAGACTTTTTGACTTAAAATAAGAATACGGCGTCTATAAAATAAAATTGTGTTTCTGTTGATCAAAAACATATTATCAAATACACTCACTCTCAAAAAGTTTGTTCAAACATTAAAAAATTTCTTTGATTTTTTTTTCTCTGAATAAAAAAATTTTTGATTGAAAGAGATATTTCCTCGATTTTCTTTTCAAAGAAATATTTCTTTGAATCCAAAAAACTATATTTTTTCACAAAAAAAAAAAAAATTAATAAAAAATTTTTAATCTTGATTTTTCGCTCAAACTGAATAAAAATAACTGATTCTTAAATTCTTTCCTAAATTTCATATCTGAGAACACGTTAAAAGAAAACAAAATAAGGTAACAATAAAATAGCAACTATTTTAACGTAAGAATCAATTTAGCAAATTGTTATTATTAGATATTATATAATACTATTTATTTTATAATACTTGTACAAATTAGTTAAATATGTTATTTGAATTATGTAAAGAATTTGTAAATATTTTGTTTGTAGCGCATATAGCCTAGAAGCAGCTAAAGCGCTATATATAATAAATTAAAAAAAAAAAATTAAAAAATTTAGCAATGTATCCTAAATTATTTGGGCTAGTTTCTTCAAATATTAATAAAAATGAATTGTATTTGATGATTGATCGATTTTTCTTAACTTTCATATTCGTTTACCGATTTTTACCACGTGTCGCAAACCTTTTATTTTTTCAAAAAAAAAAAAAAAAGTGTTGCCAAAATTTTAAATCATTTAATAATTTTTACCAATTACAAAATTGGTACACCCAATACCCCAATGTTACAAGTTGGTACCCAATAATAATACATATAATTGTAGTAATATATCTACGTATTGCGTGAGTTAAAATAACGTTACGACCTTGAATAAGAAGTAGCGTTTGAAGGACAGATTTAAGTACGTAGGCGAACTTGTTCGGTATTATCTCAATATACAAAATTCAACATACACTACACTTAAAGCACTCCATATAATACTTAACACTTTTATATACGTTTGATATTGTAACAAAATCAAAATATATTGATTATAAAAATTATTTCTTTAAATTAAGGCAGTGTATTCTAGTGAGAATATTGTATTTTAAAGATTCAATGCTTTTTAGCGAATTTCCAGAATGAAGCTATTACAGCCACTGTCATGACGCGACCTGAGCCCGGGACTATGGCAGAAATTTGTTTTGAGATCCCTAGAAACCGACAATAATATTCACTAAAATTTATACATATATATATATATATATATATATATATATATATATATATATATATATATATATATATATATATATATATATATATATATATATGTCCGCGCAACAACTCTCGAACGAAGTTAGCCAGACACGTCGGATGCCAGGAACATGGTTTCTGTTCTTGTAAAAAATTAGTTTTTTTCCAAAATTTCCACTTATTCAAAAATTTTTGCGAAATTTTTTTACACCATTTAAAAGAGGAGAAAAAATTACATAAAAAAGGTCTTTAAACTATTATTCTATGTCAACTAGTTTCTGAGAAAAACTGATTTTTATAAACGGAAATTCGGTATGTTATGCAGGATGCTGCGACAGGGGTATTTTTATTTTCTGAAAGTATAGATCTTTAAAAATGTGTCCTCAAAAGGGAATTTAAAAATTTTGAATATTTATAAAGTTATAGCCATTTTAATTCGCTAGGTTCCAGTACTATTCTCGAAACTACATTTTCCAAGCTGGTCTAATTCAACTTATTCAATCAATTTCGAATTTGGCATGTACCTTCAATACACGTTGCTCTATGGCAAGGACTACGGATATTACGAAATTTTAATTTTTGCTATTTTTAAAATTTAACTAAAAAAAACGTTAAAAAAATAATTTTTAAAATTTTTAAAATTGTTTTCCCATTATAATTTCTTTCAGAATCACAGCCGTTCTAAACCAGATTTTTCTTTTTATTGCAGATGAACGCAAATTCCAAAATCATGTCAACCAGCACAAAATTATTTTAATGTTCTTAAAATATCAATAAATAGATGATTAATTTCCAAAAAAAAAAGTCGAAATTTTTGCTCTCTAGACTAGAGACCCCCTTAAATCGCGAAAGTACTTAAATAATTTAGGAAATTATACTCACGTACAGTGGAGGAAAAATGACCATGAGAATGTTTAAATAAAAAATATCCTATAAAAATTTATTTGTAAATATTTGTCATAATTTTTATTAAAATACCTATAAAAATTTAATTCATTAATATGTGTAACAAGTTTAGTCGTTTTGATCCAAATATAACCTTGCGTTTTTTTACTAACCATACCGAATAAAAATCATGGAATTACCCAACAGAAATTTTAATAAATAAGTAAAAATAAATAAAGCAAAAAGCCAAGTATTTTGTGCTACATAATATTCGTAGTCTTAAATACTAAAAAATATTAAGTTGATTCGTAGTCAAAACAGAAAAATATAACAGTGGTAGTTACATACAGCAAGATATTTGAGCGTTCTACATACTACTTACCGTTTCGGTGTGAACAAAATATTAGAATAGAGAGGATTTTTACGTAGTATAAAGTGTTTAATAATTCTTTGTTGATAAAAATATGGAAAAAGTCTTTTAAGACATTTGAACGTTACTTTATTGTATTCCGTACTAGCAATTAACAATACGAAAATATATCACGTATTTTAGAAATTTTGTAATATGTTTCTGTCAATATGACTATTATCAAACAAGTTGATAATGGCCATATTGGTCGCAACACGTCACAAAGTACATGATACAATTTTTTTTACTTAACTAGCAAGCAAAGTAGTGTTTTTATTTACTAAAACTAAAAAAAAAAAAAAAAAAAAAAAAAAAAACAAAAAAAAACTGAGAATAATTCTAGCGCAGGTAGACAAAAGGACTTAAGTCCATTTTTGATTTTTTTTTTTAAATTTTATAATAAGGACCAAGAGACTCTATCTCATATATTTCCAAAAGGGCAAAATTCAATTCCACCCCAAACATGATTTTTTAGGTATGCTCTTGTTATAAAAGAAATTCTTTTCAGAAACTAACAAAAGAAGTTAAGGTCGTAAAATTCTTAATAAAATAATAAATATGTACATAGTTTAATTAAATTGGAAATGTATTTTTATGGCAACAACTACCCGCTAAAACGAGTTAAGTCCACAAATGGTTTTAATAATGAAATTTATTGTTTTTTTATATGTTAAGTCCATAAAAATGTCTTAAAAAATTTTAGTTTAAGGCTTAAAGTTAATTTTTTTTATGATTTACTGTGTTACATGTTAAGAAAGTAATTGATTAAAAAAATTTACAAAATGTCATGTAAACTTGAAGATAATTCAAATAAACCGATGTTGCCTACATTTGATTTTAGTTTTTACTCTCTACTGTAAAGTTGATATTTTGGACTTAAGTCCTTTTGTCTACCTGCGTTAGAATTGGGCTCCTGGTGTTTACATGATATAAAGAAAGCACTTTAAGAGAGAAAATAAAAATATATCCCTAAGAACAAATGTAGCTTATCCGTGAACTGCAGCAATTAATGCAATACCGCCCAAGTTGAAATTTATTTTGGTTCTAGATGTCATTTTGATAGATTCTAAAACAATACTTCTCTTTACTCTTGTGACCCCTTTTAAAATTGCCCAGTTGAATTGGTTTCAGGACAAGCAATAATTACAAATATAATTTGTAAATTTAACCTCTACCCGGCATTTCCACCATCGTTAGAGTTATTTAATCGTAAAGCAGGAATATCTGTGACCGAGAAATTTCACATTCTGTTAGGTCACACATGTCCACCGACTCGTAATAGTTCAAAAATTAATTATTTGAAAAACATGTTTTATGATACAATTGATGTATTTATCGATTTTTTATTTTTTAAATTGAAAATATGCTTTGATAAAAAGATTTAAAAAATTAATTAATATTTATTATATTAAAAAATTTTTCCAAATGCAATTTTTTAAAATATTTTGTTTGCTTTTGTAGTATTGTTATGTAAAAAAAATATTTTTTGTAAATAAACTCTAAAATTCTCCGTAAAAGTCCATTCGTTAAATTGACGACGATGTATGATTAACGTTTCTCGTAAAGCAACGCATGATTCAAGGATTAAATTCTTATCAAATTCCTTTGACACGTTATCATTTTATTCAAAAAATACTGTAAATATGTTACCGTCCCATAAGAGCCCGTGTTAAAATTACAAAACTTTGAAAATATTTTTCTCAAAATTGGGGCGGTCAATTTTTTTTTCGATATTGGCTCGTATTATTGCTATTGAATGAAATAAATATCTAGAGAAGTTTCGTTAAAACCCTTTGAAAAATCGTTTGTCGGATCAACTACTTTAAAACAGAATATCAGCATAGGAAAAAGTGCTTGTGGCATTGTAATATTGCCAAAAAATCCACACCACTTATGATTTGGACACGTTTAGGCTTGAATAAGCTTACATAATATTATTCGTCTGATGATAAAGTGAACTACATTCTCCTATATTAAACTTAAACAAGCTAATAAAAGTTATTAGTTTCAGCATTTAATCATCTTTGCTAATAGATATTTTTCACATGTTAAATGTATCATGTAACAGTTATATAATTTAATTAATTCGGCCGCAAATGGTCAACTGATGTCCAGTACATGTAAGTAAGTAAAAATAAAACTTTCATCCTCATTTTTCATATAAGTAATGTGTGTTTAGATAAATAAGTACATATTATACACAATTTTTTCTTATTTTAACTTCATCTCTAATTTCAGTCATATACATATGTACCTAAGCATGGACATTTTTTGACCAGAATACCATTGCTTCTAAGATGCGCAAATAATAAAAGTTAGAAAGAAAATAGCTACATACACACAGCGATATACATTAGTAGGTAGTCGGATGATTGGCAACGCACTTTCGATTGCCTGAATTTAGGGTGAAGTAATACATGTATGTACGGATTTTTTTTTTTGTAATTGCGATTTCACATTTATTGTAATATTTGAAAAAAATTACTTGATTCTTTAGGTCTTTGAGTCCCTCGTATCGAAATGACGAAAACCAGTTGAAGCCAGCAAAATCGGACAAAATTTACAATAAAAAGAATCCCCTTAAAATCTCATGTTGATTAGAAGGACCCGTCATGGTAAAAAATGCAGTATAATACCTACATGGCAAAATATATCGCACCTCGGCAAAAAACAGAGCCACATCTTATATGAAGTTGTATGTATAGATGTAGCCCTGTCGTTGCCGAGATGCGACATGTAGGTACTCTTACCGAAAATATTTTCGCTCAATTTCAATGCAAAATGATGTTAAAAATTTTACATACTAAGCAGGTAAAATCTTTTCAAATACGTATACAAAATACCAAAATGATTAGGAAGTGTTTGTGTTAGGAAATGAAAAAAGACTAAATCTTGGAATAAATTAATTGTTAACATAAAATCTGACAACATCCAGCAATTGAGGCACGGCAGGAGATTCAAAAATTTAAAAAAAGTCACATATACCTTATAAAATCGTAGTTCGTTACAAGAAAATTTTCAAAAATTGCCGATTTTTTATTAACTGTACATAAAAATCGGACTATACAAATATGCTTGACGAGAGGGCGGGGAAGCCGGGGTTGTAGCTCCCGGGGATCAAACTGACAGAGGAGGCCCATAGCAGTCGGTAGGGACCCGAGAAAAAGAAAAACGAACTTTCTTCTTGCTCGTCACTCCATTTTTGGTGGGGAAAATTTTTAAGAAATATGCCTTATTCCCGTGGCCCGCCACTTCTCTCCGCGTCATCGTATACGGACTCCATATCGTTAAGCATCCAAAAAGCACAATTATAAACTTACGTGTAAGTAATTTACGAGTAATTGGGAGCAAATTACGAATAAAAATAAAACTCATATTTTCGCCGTATGGCAGATTTTTCATTTAAATTAATACGGTAGAATATACGGAGAATTATAATATCGCCATACGGCGAAATTTTTATTCCGCCATCACCTATAAACATAATGAATAAATTTACAGTTTTAGCAAACATAACCTCGTTGATAACGTGTGCTATCAAGGACTGAAACGGTGAGAGTGATAAAATTATACAAAAGGGTCATAAAAAACGAAAAAAAAAAATAGATACGGCCAGGACCTTTTCAAAAGGGAATCGGAGCTTCAGAAAAGGAAAAATTTGTCACGATCTTATAAATGTTCCAGTACAGCTGTCCTGTATGGAACACTAAGGCCCGATTTACATTAACTCTCCGCTCTCGGTACGCTTCCGCTCCACTCTTGCTCCGATATAATCTTGTTGTGTTCACATTACAGTGCTGATATCATGCTGCTACCTATTCGTTCTCTATTCACATTAAAATGCCGCTCTGGGTACGCTCACAGTTCGGTCTCAGTTCGATACAAATATCTTTTCGTAACAACTGAATGCAAGCGAAGTGAAGTGGAATCAAAAAAGTGTTTACACTATAGGTACAAGCCATAACAAGTCTGATATCGCTCCGATAAAATATTATATTACCTGAGTGGTATTGATATTGGAGTGGGAACGACCCGTGACTGATATCGACCGATATCAGAGCGATGATGTGAATACACTCATTGCTTCTTGTGTAAGAATATTTTATCGAATCGGGAGCGGAGCGTTAATGTGGATCGGGCCTAAAAATAGTCGGTTAAATGCACAAGTATTCTTGTCATAAAGTATACATACACACATTATTATTATTATAAAACAGCAGAAAGATGATCTATTTGAAAAACCTGATCTCTTCTAAACAAACTTCCACCGGTCAACCGAACTGCGCACATGCGCAATATGGCTGGATTGCTGCATGTATCATTCACCACACGAATGGATCGGATGGATCTATGTTGTAGCTACATACTCGGATCTCTTCTTGGTGTGTAATTCTATTTTTTCGCGGTTTTTATGTGAAACTGAGATAAAACGATCATAGCTGCTATTTAATATCTAACATGTATGTATGTACGTATTTATGTAGAATATAATGATGAAATCTAAGAAGTATGTCATTGAAATATTTTCTCTGCATATGTAATAAGGATATTGCCATATAGCTATTTTATTTATGAGGTGTTATATTATCTACGTTTTGGTGAATTTTTTTTTTTTTTGCTTTAGTTTTTTTTTTTTTTTTGTGTTAACGATACAATCAAATAATCTTTGATACGCTTATAGTCGACTGGTTTTTAAATTTATTGGTAAAGTGTAACATTATCGCTTCCGGACTATGTTATTTGATGATATCGGAAAAAAAATTGATGAAATTCAAGTTAAAAAAAGCCAAGGCAAAAAAATTTTATTAATTCATCAAAAATATTTAAAACTATAGATTTTAAGGAAACTTCTCTAGATATTTATTTAATTCAATACCAATTATACGAGCCTATTCCGATTAAAACTGACCACCCCAATTTTGAGAAAAACGATTTCAAAATTTTGTAATTTTAAAACGGGCTCTTATGGGAAAACTCTGTCAAAGGAATTTGATAAAAATTTAATCTGTTTTAAAATATAAAGTTACAAATCATATTTAACAAGATATAAAAATTATTCGCTACACCGTTTTTGAAATATAATTTATAAACATTATTTTACAACATTTTTATAACGCTCTTTTAACAATGTTTTTATATTGCTACAGCATAAGCGCGCGAAAATTAAAAAAAAAAAAAACAAGTGGTATACAAATATAATAATTGAATAAAATTTTTTCGCTGAGATATACTTGACTATCTCAGAGCAACTACGGTAATAGCCGAAAAGTAAGGGAAGTGTGCAAAACTGCACAGTGGATCGAAATTGTAATTTTTCGATAAACCTTATCAACGCTATTGAAAGTTGCCATGTAGCATTTTTTCCGAAACCCCCTACTTAACTTTTTACTCTGATTAAACGAAACAGAAAATGCTGAATTTCCATTAAAGTGGTTAAAGTAACCTCAACTTCCACGATAGAGTATGTGCTTTTAATAATTTGAACTTTAATTTTTGGGTAATATTTTCTAACACAGAACATACTTCAATGCAAAATTTCAATTACTGAGAACTATTTTCTCTGCTTTAAACTACTTTTTGAATTTTGAAAAATTCGGTTATCGTTATCTGACACATTCTGACACAACATAGCCGAAATAATTCTCACTGAGTGCTTTTAACAAATGCTAGTATCCATAATTGTTTCAGATTTTTTTAGATAGGGTCAGCATTTTAAAAAAAAAAAAAAAAACAGGTCTTAAAAATGAAAAATGGTAAAAGAAACTTTTAGCTTCATTTAACGAAAACTTTCCAACGATATCCAACGCGGTGTGGTACGTGAAAATTTAACACTGAAATTAACCGGAAATAATCACAAATGTAAATTTTTTTGTGCTCATGCGTACTACTTATTTTAATTTTGTCTCCTGTTAATTCGTTATTGTTCGTTATAGTATTTTGTCATATTTTGTAATTGGAATAACCCTGCCATTTCCAATATTTAACAATCTTAATTAGGATTTTTCACCCTCCAATTTACATATTGCTAAATTAACAGAATACAACGAAAAAAAGTACTGACAAAGCACAAATTCCCCTTTTACGTAGATACACATATGCATACCGTAAAACGGACAAAATTCTGTTTTGTTCTTAGAAGAAGACATCATATGAAGATAAATAAGGTCTATTTACGTAGAAAAACTAATCATTTTTAAGAGAAAAATGGAATTACTTTGTACCAGCTCAAAAATGGTTTTGAAGACACAGAATAATTCACTTTTTGTAACAGACATTATTACATTCTTATTATATGTATGTAAACCTACATTTTTCTTAAATTTTATAGCTTCAGTTCCTTCAGTTTTTCATTATTCATGTTACCTACAGTTTTAAATATAAAACCAATGAATTTGAATTATTTCCCTGGTGAAGAAAAATTAGAATAAGGACCTACCAGTTTCTTCTGGCCTTGAGAGTTTTTGAATGGATTTTCTTTTGCAACAATTAATTTGGCAATTTAAAATAAAATAATATTTCAGACGGTGAAAAAAAAACCCATTCTTATGGTAGACTTTGTGACTTTGCATCACTCTTTTTAAGGGAGGAGTTCAAATAAAAAGCAACTTTTTTATTTATGATTATTTGGCTTGTTGAAATTTTTTTCAAATAAGGGATGGTTTCAAATAGGAAATTTTTGAAACATTCATTACTCTTCCCTGTGGGGGGAGGGGGCCCTTTTTCACAAGTTTTTAAGCGTTTACAGGGAACGCCATATCTCAAAAAGTAATGATTATTTTTTAAATATTTTTTCATTATTTTATTCCTAAAGGATCTGTCCATAAAGCTGAGTATGGGTTTTAGGTAATTTTAAAAATTAACTATAAAAATATAATCCTAAAGTTCTAAAAATTATAAAACCCAATTTTTTATTAAAAAAAAAATGTTTAAAAATAGTTACAATTGTTGAAATGGAAAAAGCATACTCCACTTTATGCGCAAATATGTTTATGAACAAAATAAAAAAAAATTAAGTCTCTATCTTTTCTAGAACTTGAGATATGATTTTCTTTGTCGGAAAAAGCACAAGTTTCGGGAAACGGTAAAAAACAAAAACAATAACAAAAGAAACGGTTTACTCACTGTTTATTAAAACGTCTACAAAGGCATAAAAATAAAAGAACATTATCTCAGTGTATACTATAACTCGTGTACACACCAAAACTAAATATTACTGATCAAATCGCGAGGAGGGGGGGCGGCGAGCGTTATCTGCAAAGAACCAGCAACTTGGCTGTGCAGCGGCTCAAAAATAAATATTATTCTACTTGAAAAAAAAATTTTTTTTGGCATGTTTTATATATCACTGTGTTTGCAAAGAACCACAGAACGAAATAAAAACAAAAAACGAGATTCGAAAAAAATTAGTTTATTAGCCGTTTCTGGTGTGAACTCCCCCCTTAATAGAATATAAGGTATACCTGTATGTATGAACTTCAAACAGATTTATGACTGTATAAGAAAATATGGAAACCAACTTGATCCAAGTTATTTATCAAAAATTAAATTTTTTACAAGACTATTTTCAAGAAAATTTTCTGAAAATAGAGTAATCTCATCTTACGGTACATTTATTGCGGAAAATATTTAATTCGATAAAACAGACTTTCTCTTTACGTAATCCATATAAAAAATGAAAAAAGATAATCACCCTGCGCTCCCAAACCCCACTGTCATCCACCCATCCCCGGGGGTAATCATCTACAGTCTACATGTATAAACGACATAAAGCCTACGCAATATGCTTTTACTGGCGTATACAAAGCTCTCGACAATAGCTCGAAAGGTTCATGCTCCCTTTGTGATTGTGTGTGTGTGTGTGTGTGTGTGTGTATTTCGTGACTTTGACATGAAAATATTTTGTATACTCAAGGTCACTGTTATTTCCTAATTTTTTCCATCGAATTTCCTTAATTTGACGTGGAACATTTCATTTTTTTTGCTGGAAAATAAATTTTTATGACGTAATACGCTGGTTGGTCGTTAAAATTTAATCATTCCGATATAACTTTATTGGTTATCAGTTTTTCGATGCGTATATTTGTCAGTGGTTATGTAAGTTTTTTTTTTATGGATTTATTATCGTTTTAATAGAGGTAACCTCGTGATACAATTACGCAGAATTGTGACGAAAAAATATATTGGTTTAAATCTATATAAATTTATTGGCCAAAATTTAATTATTTGGAAATTTCTTTCGTGTCGTATTATCGATATTATTGATTTAGGTACTATAAGTATCAGGAAATTAAAAAATTAAATTTTGAATTAAAAATGATTTCTAGCATTCCATACCGAAATTCTCGAAATGGAACACTTATGGGATGTGATAATAATTCAACTATTCTGATTGATTTTAGGGATTAATTTCCTAAAAAGTGGAAACAAAAATTTCCCCCAAGAGCATCGATTAAGGTATCAAATAAAAGCTTATTAAAGCACGAACTCAGTAATATTCAATAAACATTTCTGTTTTTTCTGATATTAAGAGTAAAAAGGCCAGGATAAATGCAGATACGATTGTTATAAAATCGAGAATTATAATTTACTAGCCGTTTCCCCAATGGGATTTATTTCCCATCGGCAACATCTCTTTATTACGTGCTCACTTTATGTTCATTTTCAATGTTTTCTAAAGCCTAAATACCAACTTCCACATTTCAAATATTGAGATATTATTTACTTTAATAGCCATAGTAACATATTTTTAACCGACTTCAAAAACGAGGAGGTTCTCAATTCAACCCGTATGTTTTTTTTATGTATGTACACCTATTTCTCCCACCTAACTCTCCCAGTAGATAAAGTTCTCCAGGTGGCCCCATAAAAAATTTTGTCTTGGTCTTGGTATTGCTAAAGAATCTTGCACTTTCTTGCATTTTTTTATTAGTGAATTTTTTCTTCTAAAATCAGAATTTTCTCTCTTTACGGTATTAATTATACTTTTAAACTATTTAATTAATTTAGCAAGAGTCTTGCTTTTTTCTTGCTATTGTCTTGGTCTTGCTCACTTGAGTCTTGGTATTGGTCTTGCAGCCATACTTATAGTCTTGGTCTTGCTCTTGGTATACATAGTCTTGGTCTTGGTCTTGCAAAAAATGCAAGACCAAGACAAGACTGTAAGACAAAGACTAATTTTGCTCATCACTAACTATTAATTATATTTAACTTTTTGAAGTCGGTTTTTTAAAAGAGCTTTTATTATATAATTACATATCTCTAACTTTAAAAATGACGAATTTCCATACAAATTTTCATCCCCTATTTAACCCACTTAAGAGACTCACTAAGAAAAATCCTTTCTTAATGCTCACCTACGTTGCATAAGGAACTCCTGTGCAAAATTTTATCCTCTAAACCCAAGGGTTTAAGCTGTGCGTTGTCTGTCAGTTAGTCAGTTAGTCAGTCAGTGTTAGAGATTTATTAAGTAGATTTCAGAAATAAAATTTATTCGTCCGGAAAAGTATTATGACTACCGTCATTTACTATTATATCAAATCTGTAATAACAATTGATAGTATAGAACATTGTTTGCGCGAGTACAACTTGCACCTGACGACTTTTTTTTATTGAAAAATTGATTAAAATGTAATAAAAATGTTAAAAAATTACTTTTCAGAAAACTGTATAACACTTTTTATATTTATTTTTTCAAAAACAAAAATCGATTTAATAAATTTTATATAATTTTTTACGATGTTTATTCGCGTTTTTTACGATGGAAACATTTCAAAATTGGTTTTGTAAAAGGTAAGATAATTTTCTTAACTTAATTGATATTTTTGACTTAAAGAAAATAGTTTGGGCTTTAAAAAACCCTCCTTTCATTTACTAAGGCATGCTGAAAAATCTTGATCAGACTATTTTGGATTAAAATGAAGCCTCTTGAAAAAAGAAAATTTTCAAAATTATTGACCTTCCTTTAATATAATTTTCGTCTTTTTGTTTTTTTGTACGTTCGTGAAATTAACACAGCTTTTGCAATCCGGCTCAGTCAATAAACTCGCTTGATTTTCTAATTGGATGACGTCTACAAATATGCAACAAGTAAGTTAACAAAACTCAATTTTAATTGTGGATTGGTGATGTCGGATCGAGGAGCAGTTAGACGATTAAAGTTGTTTTTCAGATGAAATTAGTCATTAGTCGAAAATATCGAGCATAGTATAATCGATTAATCAACTAAATTTTTAATCGAATTTATGAATAACGTAACCTTTGTAACTTTTTCAAAAACGATATTTTCTAGTGAATTTAACCCTTTTAAACAAACCATACGGAAACATTTTTTTGTCTCAAAATGCCGGACTTTTTACTGCCAGTGATAAGTACAATGGATAAGGTTACAAAAAAAGAAAAATAAAAAATAAAAAATCCCAACATCAAAAAAGTGAACCCTAGGAATTTACAAAATATAAATTATACTAAACTATTTTGATAAAATTGAACATTATTTAGACATATACCGTATTTCGGAAAACTGTCACAGATGGCGGCACCTGTACCAGTGAATATATACATATCGCAGCATTTTGAGCCGCCATATTGCAGGACGAGTTAACTCGTCTTAATCATTTAAAGGTTTGACTTTTAATATTTCTTGAAAAAGAAAGATATTACTAAAGTAAAAAATTATACAAAGAGATAATTTTTTAGCTTTCATTTTTTTGAAGTCTAATAAATACAAAAAAAAAAAAAAGTTGAACTATCCGTTTCTTGTCATTTAAAAAAAATTAGTCATTTTAAGTCATTTAGTCGAGGGTAAAATAGTCGACTAAAAAATGACTAAATACCAGCAAAATAAGTCGACTAAACCGATTAATCTATTAATTATCCGGCATCACTATTGTGGTTATCGTTATCAGACCACAGTTGATAGCCTAGCGTTTCGTATTCTGAAATCTTGCGTCAAACTTCGAAAATGTTTCAATGGAAATTCTGTTAACTCATTGCGTACATACCAAATACACGGAAAATTAAAAGAAAAATTTTATGAATCACTAAAATTCCATCCAATAAACATCCTGAAATAAATTTACTTAATTTTTTATGTCGAACTCATAAATAATATTAAATAATTTTCATATAAATATTAAAATTTATTCAAACAATTACCAAGTAATAGACGCATATCGCGCGTTTTCTGTCTCAACCTCGTATCTGAAAAATCCCAATTTTTGGACACACAAACAAAACGTATTTAAATATGTATCTTCATCACTATGAACTTAAGATTTATGCTAATTACACCCATTGACGTTGGCTACCTATGTACATAAATATATATAGATAAGTATATGTATAAATACAGTATTTAATATGATTTTTGTGTGTCCTAAAACATGTAGTTTTTGATATACGAGGTTGAGACAGAAAACGCGCGATATGTATTCGCAAAATTTTTTGTTAACAATTTATACGGTAGCATTTGGCCGCTTCAGTCACCCGCTATATATTATATGTACCGTGGCTTCTGAAACAATTCATCCGTGTGGAAACGGAATGGACACAGATGTCCGCGAGCCGCAATATGGCGACGAATGACTACCGTCTTTATGTTTTCCTTACATTTATGATATTTACATAAAATATAAATTAGTGAATTAGATCTAGGAAGCTCGGAATTGTTTTACTTTTCACGTACCTACGGATACGTACATTATCAGAGTTCAATTTTAAATAGATTCATATTCCATATGTAAAGGTACTACACGATCAAGGTAACTTGTTAAATAGTCATCATCATTCTGTACTTAAGTGATAATTGTCTTTGTCCTTAACACTTGAAAAAAATTCTTCTTAGACTACCAAATAAATGAAGTTTTTAGCTTAATTCACTTTTTTTTCAAAACGAATCTAAAAATTATCCCAAAATTTATCGAAAACTGAAATTTGGTAAGAAGAATTCGGTGACAGTGCGAAGCGTATAACATATCCTATGACTCGACTTATAAATAATCATTCTATATGGAAGCAGACTTATGTAGTCTTATAAATAATCATTCTTTGGAACTGAAGATTGTCCCCGAAACTTCCTCTCCGCCGCTTTCATCCCAGTAAGTACCATGTATTAAATACTAAAATTAAAAGACAATTTTTATTTGGCTAATACCACTTTATTTAAAGTTTTTAAATATCTGTGACATTTTTCGAACCCATATGGCCATTAACGAACGTTTCGTTAATGGCTATATGGGTCCAAAACATGTCAGATATTTAAAACTTTAAATAAAGTGGTATTAGCCAAGTAAAAATTGCCTTTTAATTTTAAAATGGAATATCATAAAGTAACGCTCCAATCTATCAAATATATTAAATACTATTTATATTTTATACTTTTGATTTTAATAGGGTGGTTGAGAATGGAATTGACTTCATCAGAACTTTTTCGAAAGTAAGCTTAAATAAACAAAATAGAACTCGAAAAAAATTCCCCTGTCAGCCAAAATTGAAAATTGTTTAAGATTTTCATTAAATCATCTTGAAAAACGAAAGAATTTATATAGGTTTTTCAACCATTATCCTATATAAACTATGATTTTCACTAAAAATAAAAAAGCCACGGGGAATTGTTATCCACTGTTCTCCTTATGGAAAAATGGCTATATGTTTTATAATTTTATATTAGTTAAATAGGAAGGGGTTAATTTGGTTCTTTGTTTTTTAAATCAATGGCTACGTTCGAGCAGAAAAAATTCTTTAAAGCGCTTTAAAGCAAAATGACGATTTACTAAGAATAACAAAGCACCAAAAAGCAAAATGTCGTCGTAGATATTTAAACAAAATAACCTCAATAGGAGTTATTCATAGGAAAATTTGCTATTTCTTTTATATTTTGCACAGTATGGATAACATTATAGGTCATATTATTGAAGAATCATCAGAGTAAACAACAATATGGCAGAATTTTCTAATTTATCGCAGTAAAATGTAAATTTGATGTAAGACAGAACTACATGTCACTTGATTTCTGTCCAAGCAGAGAATTGGTCAGCAATATGAAGCGGCTTGAAGCGCTTAAAGATTTTTTTTCTGCTCGAACACAGCCAGTGTGTAGAGTGGTATTTGAATTATTTTCCTATGTTAAACTTTTCCTATGAAAACGAACATAAAATCCGCTTGAAATAATATATACTTCTTCCTTATTATTTCCTTATAAGAGTCTTGGGAAATTCGAGGTTATTCAGGATGCTTTGAGAAGAATAATATTTAGATTTTATATTTAAAAATCAGAAAACCAAGTTACACGTAGATAAAAGTTTTATCGTTATTCGTTACCTTGTTCCTTATTACACTGAGATTCTTACTACATAAAATTAGACTAAAACAAAATAATTTTTTGCGCGAAACGCATAACCTCGATCACATAGTATGTAGAAATTAATCTGTGTGTGTGGCCTTGAAAATATTTTTATTTTTGGTTAGTTATTATTATTACTATAACGTTTAAATTCGTCTGCTCTTTTTTCTCAATTCTGAAGCAAAAAAAAAAAAAAACGTCTGCAAACATCCATATTTTGTATTCAATACAACGATTCACGATCGCCTCATTCAAAGAGCATTTAAATTTTTAACAAATTTTCAATTATTCTGCTAAATAAATTTGTGTATATTTGAAGCATATAAATTAATTTAATTTTTCACATGAATAAACGTAGAAAGGAAATTTACAGAAATATTTCCCGGAAATCATTCCCAAGGTCCAGTATATTTTTATGTAATATTTTTTACTTTGATCATAAGGAACACTCCCGAAGATAATCAAATGTACCTATTCCGAGTCGTTTTCGTAGAAATTTTGTATACGTATAAAATTATACTGGATGTTTCAAACGACTTAGAACGTGTAAATTTTAACAAACGGAAAAGGACGGGTTTCGATAAGGCCTTATTTTCGCCCCATCCCCTCCATGAATTATTATATGTGCATTAGGTTTACATGAACGTGTAAATCGTAAGATGGAATAAATATTATGCCGGAATATTCTCATTTATCATTTATTTTTCAGTCGATCTCATTATTATAGGAAAGTTTTATGGAAAGGCAAAATTATGAAATTAATCAACTTTATTTGGATAATTTTAAAAGTTTCAACATTTTTAAACTTTACACTCCTTATCTAGTCTAAATTCTCGTCACTCCAATATCCTTCAACATTTGCATCCATTAAGAATTTTTTGAAGTCGCACGCAACCCTTCGAATAGTATGATCCTGATATCTGTTGTAACTTAAGTACCAGATTACGGAGGCAATATGAGCGTAACAACCAACAAGTCTTGCCCCTACTTTGCACTGACAGTACCAGGGTAGTACAGTGGGGGGATTGTACTCTATCCAAAGGGAGTATATTTTGAAAGCTGTGTACCTAGACTAAATTTTTATTCTTATTGCTCGATTCTTCATGTAAAAATATTTTATCAAAACTTTGGTCATCTATGTAAAAGTGGGAAATTTCCATTTTTGTCACTCCTCTACGCCGTCAAAACGACGAAGTGACATGTTCCAACAAGTTTGTGCTGTGATGGCACTTCAATAAGTTTATTTTATGCATTTGCATAATGACCAGTTTTTTAATTGTAAAATCATTTTATTTGTGTTTACCTATGAGCGCAAAGTGGAAGCAACGTAATTTTTAAATAAATTGTGCAGTAACGTGAGAACATTAAAATAACATAAAAAAGAAACTGCTTCTCACATGCGCTCTATATAAAAAAAATTGAAATGCTCTTGAAAATGTGCTATTTTGAACGAAAATCACGGTTAGACCAAAGTTAGACGTCCCACAGGTAATACCAATTGTAGTTTGTTTTTAGCGAATTTCCAGAATGGAATTCAGCTATTACAGCCACTGTCATGACGCGACTTGAACCCGGGACCATGATAGAAATTTGTTTTGAGGTCCCTAGAAACCGAAAATAATATTCACCAAAATTTATATATATATATATATATATATATATATATATATATATATATATATATATATATATATGTATATATGTATATATATATATATATATATATATATATATATGTGTCCGCACGATAACTCTCGAACGAAATGTCCTAGGTTTACGAAATTTGGTGAAAATGTTGGAAGTCCCAAACCGTTGGACAAGTTCGTTAGCCAGACACGTCGGATGCCAGGAACATGGTGTCTGTTCTTGCAAGAAATTAGTATTTTGCCAAAATTTCCACTTATTTAAAAATTTTTGCGAAATTTTTTTACATCATTTAAACGACGAAAAAAAATTACATAAAAAAGGTCTTTAAACTATTATTCTATGTCAACTAGTTTCCGAGAAAATTTAATTTTTATAAAAGGGCATTCGCTATGTTATGCAGGATGCTGCGACAGGGGTATACCTATATGCATAATTATATGAAAGAATGTGTTTGTGGTACAGGAAGATAGATTATATATAAGTCATATACGTCATACATATGTATATGTTTGTATGTTACTTATATGCCGTTTTTTAGGGTTCCGAAGAAAGTTCTATTTTTTAAGTCTCCGAAATAAATCTCCCGAGACTATAATAGAAATTTGTTTTGGGGTCCCTAGAAACCAAAAATATTATTCACTAAAATTTATGTATTAAATTTATATTTAGTCCCACACCGTTGGACAAATTCGTTAGCCAGCCATGTCGGATGCCTAGAACATGGTTTTTTTGACCATTTTTCGTGAAAAAAATTAGTTTTTTGCCAAAATTTTCTAAAGTTAAAAATTTTTTTGACATTTATTTACATCATTAGAAAGAGGAGGAAAAATCACTTAAAAGGGTGAAAAATCACAGAAAAACGGATTTTTATAAACGGAAATTCGCTATGTTATGCAGGATGCTGCGACAGGGGTATTTTTTATATACATATTTTCTTGTCAGGCATATAGTCTACTTTCAAAATATATAAAGAAGACATTAAATCGTAGACATTCTTTTTTTTGTCATTTTGGGGTGGAAATAAGGCCTTATCGATACCCCTCCTTTGTTATGATTGAGGAATGTTTTATTAGCAAAAGACTATTCTTCTATTTTCAGATTTATCCTTTTACAGTTAAAAAAAAAATACTAATAACTATGAATACTTCCTAAAAATCGTAAAAACATACTCTGCTCCCAGAAATTTTTTCCCATGTTAAAATTTGTATGTTTTTATTTTTCTGAAAGAGCCTGGATAGTGTTTCCACAACAGGATAATCTTTGTAGACTGCACTAAAAATATTATTCCCTTTTTTTAGTAATCTTTTAATCTTTCTGAATCACGGACGGGTTGAATCAAAACGGATATGAATCACTTGTATAATAGCTAGTGCTTATATCTATCTATATGTACGACTAAAAAAAAAAGAAAAAAAAAAACGAAATTGATAAAATGATAACAAAGGAGGGTCATATTGTAAATTGAATCAAACACTCAGGCCCGACGAGAGGGTGGGGTAGCCGGGGTTGCAACCCCGAGACCCGGGTGTGAGGAGGAGACCCGTAGTTCTCGGTAGAGGGCCCCGGATAAAAGTAGAGAATTTTTTTGGGAGAAAATTTTTAAAAATGTATTTTATTTTCGGGATCCGCTATTTCTTTCCATTAGTGATGAGCAAAATTAGTCTTGGTCTTGCAGTCTTGTCTTGGTCTTGTATTTTTTGCAAGACCAAGACCAAGACTATGTATACCAAGAGCAAGACCAAGACCAAGACTATAAGTATGGCTGCAAGACCAATACCAAGACTCAAGTGAGCAAGACCAAGACAAAAGCAAGAAAAAAGCAAGATTCTTGCTAAACTATTTAAATAGTTTGAAAGTATAATTAATACCGTAAAGAGAGAAAATTCTGAGTTTAGAAGGAAAAAATTCGCTAATAAAAAAATGCAAGAAAGTGCAAGCTTTTTAGCAATACCAAGACCAAGACCGAGACTCAAACGGCTCTAGCAAGACCAAGGCCAAGATTCTTAATGCAAGAACAAGGCCAAGACCAAGACTGTCAAGTCTTGGTCTTGGTCTTGCATTAGCTTATCGCTACTTTCCACAGCCTTGCAAAGACCAATAAATTTCAGCACATCATTTTCAAATTAATAAACATAGTCCATTCGGCTTCAAGGGAAAGAAATAATTTGAGAAATAAATCAAAATAGAATTATTAATAATAACAATGCTAAAAACAAATTCTCCAACAATCGACCGGAAGTCATAATATTTCCATATATTTCCTTAAATTTCCTTATTTCCACCAACAAATCAAAATATTATATTTAGTGATAATCTCCTTAAGCTATGAAAACTTCAAATTTACACCATTACCATCGCATACATTTTGTGTAAACTCAAACAATTTTCTTATATTTTGCAGCACGCAAATCAAAGTGTTTACATATTAATCAAATATAAAATTTATGTAAATATATTCCATTCCGTTCCCTTCATTCCCACATCTGTGACGCACGGAGGTCCTTGTACCATCGCGTTCTATGTACCACCGACGTGTTCGTACCGCGGCACGCCACCAGAGTGCCGTGACTTTGACACAACGAAAGCTGCTGGCGCGAATGAACGAAGAACCACCACCGTAGGTTGTTGTAAAGGTCAAGGAAGCTGAATAATACAAGTTTAGTCAGGAAACTAATATTTCCTTTGACATCGTCGTAGAATGTCTCTTGGTTACACACTTTTATTCAACGGTGGTTTTTAATTAGCATATAATAAATAGTAGTGTTAGAGCAGGGGAACGAATAAGTTGAAATGAAAATATCATGTTGCACGAAAATTTCGATCATGAAATCAGTTTTTATGGTTTAATGGTTTTAGTGGAAAAATGTTTTTTCAAAGTTTAATGGCAATATATTATTTAAGTAATAAACATTTAAGGTGAATCGATTACTACTGACAAATGAATTACAAAATGTATTTTTTTCTCTATAAATAAATATAATTTATGTGTAGAAAAATAAGTTAAATTTTATAATACATGTAACAGTATTAATATTTGATTATTATTCAATCTTCTAATTTTAATAATTTTAAAAGTAATGAATTTGATTCTGGTAGTTGACAAGACACGTACACATAATAACTAATACATACACAAATATATTATGGATGTATTAGTATAAAATGACATTTTTGTAGTATTTTTTCTATTTGTTACAATAACTAAACGTCCAATATTAAACAAAATAGTCTTTTAATGATTCGAAAAGATAAAAAAAAATAATTTTCAGTTTTTTAAATCTTGAAGTTGGTTTTTGATGACATAGCTTACTTAAATATATACTTCTGATCCATCTCTGATCATACTTTTGCATTTACTCGTACGTTAAAAATTCGAACTTTGAAAAGTTATTTCTTTTAAACTACACGTCAGAAATTATTCAAATGGTGTCAGTGAATGCATCATATCTTTCTCTATAATATACTAAAATTTCAAATTCTAAACTTGCAAAATTTCTTGCAATCGATTCACCTTAACTGTTCTAACTGTCAGTAAAACAGTTCAAAGAAACTAATTCAAAAGCATGCACTACACTACTCGCGAAATTGCCGGAAGTTGACCAAGTACGAGAGTGTAGAAGATCACTACGTACTTCCTCGCTTCGTCTCGGTCAACTTCTACTCCATGTCTTCGAGTGTACATGCATACAGCCGTATCGCTGAGATTCTCGCCAAGTTCCATTAGTGAGCTACTTGAGCCTTGAAGAACTTCCAGCAAGTACTTTAAGGAGAAACTTCGATCGAAAGTGCAAAGGCATTATTTTAAAAACAGTAGTAGTTTTATGAAAGTCCTAGAACCATCACACACCGGTCAGTTTATTACATTAGTTTATAGAGCTCACGCAATAGAGCCTCCTCACTTCCTCAACATATTCCTCAGCGATAATTTTTTGCCTTGGCTAAATATATTTCTCAACTAAAAGATGACTTTATTAGCACCTCCAGCTTGCTACCTTCAGTCACTTTCCAGCAAGGGTTTTGTTTTCAGTCTAACTTACTAACTCAATTTAATCTAAAATTGATATATTTCGCTCTAAAATCTTCTTCCCCTACTAACTTCCTCACGCTATCAGGAGTCTTCGTATCTTGGCCGCGTGAGGAAATCCCCATTTAAATATGACGGCACAAACTCCATCAGCCTCCTACCTTCCATCACTAACTTCTCCAGCCTGTATTACCTTCTGTCACTTGCCAGGAAGACGGTTTTCCCTTATAGCTTCTAACTTAATTCAACTTAAAATTTATACCTTTCTCTCTAAACATAATTCAATTAAAAGTTACCACTTACAAATTGAAAAATTAACATGTAAATCTGCAATTCTATCTAAAAATTATCTGGTCTGCTGTTTTCTTATAACAAAATGAATGCTTGATAATGTAAAATGGCAGCTTCAATAAAGCTTTTACAGCAGATCACAAAAAATCTGGAGCACAAATAAATTCAAAAGGATACAACCGCCATCTTTAAAATCACAGCAGCTTGAATTCGGGATCGAATGAATATATACTGGTGTTGTAGTTAACCCGTAATCTGATTTGTTCCTTCCAATACGTGTCCCTTTCATGCCACCTCTCCCCTACATTTAATCATATTTTCGAGCGCTTATTAAAATTTTGTTATTACTCTTTGAATTTGTTTAATTATGTCAGCTTAATAATCAGATTTTACCACTTCAAACAGACTATCTAAAATTCGAAATTAAAACTAACATCCTTTCATCTTATAAATATCCACATCAAAAAGGATTACCATCCTACGACGTCAAATAATAATCCCTACGTAGGATCGAAACCTAATTACTTAATACGTTATCACGTGACTTTGTTTACACTTGTATCATCGTAAATTTTATTAGACAAAAAATAAAATTATTATCTTAAAATCTTTATGGCTGACTGACAGAAAATTAACCATATAAAATATATGTACCTACATAATATGTGTAATTTTTTTCTTCGCTTAACATTAACTAACTTGCTAAAGTAATTGAAAACATTAATTTTCTTTTTGCAAACATAAATTTGAGGTTTTTTTGTTTGGCTAAATTTATGATCAAACATAAAAATTTACAATTTTATTATCCGCACACGTAATAATATTATTTGAATGATTCCAACAACATTAGTGCGAATTTTAGACAAAAATAATTTCGTCTTTAAGTTGTGCAAATAAAAATAAAATACAAACTTTACACACACCTATCAAGAATTGAAATAAAGTAAAAATTCTTGAATATTTTTAAGGGGAGGTTTACTTGAGAGTCGTTAAAAAAAATAGATTTTTTTGCAGAAATTGGTAGCTAATTATGTGTAGAATATGTTCCCAAAGTGATTTTGCTGAAAGTAATTTAAGGGAAGGTTTACTTGAGATTTGATAAAAAAAAAATCGATTTTTTTTGCCGAAATTGATAGCAAATTATGTGTAGAATATGTTCCCAAAGTGATTTTACTGAAAATAATTTAAAAACAAGATTCTTGCACATTAACCGAATCCAGCTTTCTATAAAAAAAAAAAAATTCAAAAAACTTAGTTCACGCAATAATGAGTATAAAATTTTGAAAATACGTTTCTTTATATATATTTTATAATATCTCGGAACTACATTTTTGGAACTGGCGGACACGATAACTCAAAAACTATTCGATGGATCCTTTTTTTTTAAATTTTTTATTTTAAAGTTAATTCAATTCTTCGACACCGCTACCTAAGTTCGATACACTTTCAATATTTTTTTTATTTTTAAATTTACTTTAAAGAACGAAAAATAAGATAAAAATCGTAATCAAATGTTCAAACTAATCAAAATGGACAATTTTTTATGTTTTTCCTTGAAAAATTTTTTTTTGTATAGTTTAATACTTAATAAATATGTGTACAAAATTTGAAATTGATATTTACTTCCGTTCTTGAGAAAAAAATTCTAGAAAAATACATAATTTTTAAGGACTCTCGAGTAAACCTCCCCTTAAGCAGTGTAACTTAAAATTGACTTTTTAGTACAGAAAAAATGAGAAAAATACTATTTTTCTACTCCTGTTGAAGAACATACTGATTACATATCCGTTAATTGTTGAGAAAGTTAGGTATTATTCAAAGGTGTGGATGAATGATCATTACTCAATACCTTTCGACCAATTAAATCACCGTAATAACCATTATTCAATGGGCTTGCGATTATTTTGTGAATAATATAAGTTTTAATTTCATATATGTTGCGCAGTAACGTGTAAGTAAACAAAACAGTCCGAATATAATTTTGATCGTTTCCATAGATACAATATACGAACATTTAATGAAATTAGAGATAGATTAAAAATTTTATTCTTTTAATTTAAAATTTATATTCAATTTTATTTAAATCAAAAAAGTAGAAAGTCGTAGAAAAATTATAGTATTCTACTCGCTTGCAATGGCTATTACTCACTCAGATGCATTACGTTACAACACTCGCCTCGTGTCGCAATTTCATCTTCGTGAGTAATAGCTATCATTACCAGCTCGTTGAATAATATACTATTATTGTGAGCTTAGAATTTTTTTAAATTAAAATACAGCAAATAACATTAAAATATTTTAAATTTTAGGTCGTAAACGTGTAATTTTTATGTTAAAACTCTATCATAATAATATTTTTTTAACAACTTAAATTGGTGACCAAATATTAATACGGTTAACTGTCGAATTTTAAACACAGCGTTAGGTGATGAAAATACTACATAATATGGCTTTTAAGGGCGAAAGTTACGAGCTTACACACAACCAAAATAAGTAGGTAAGTATTTGATTCTCCCTTGACTCCAGCTTAACAACCATAACCATTTCGAATAATGGTCACTGCACAGTCCATTTTCAAAATTAATATTATTCTTGTCAGTATGTATACTTACAATACTTCTTTTTATATTTGCAATAATTCAAATTTAATAGCTCCTTGCGTGCTACTCAATTAGAAGAAAAAATTTAGATTTTTTTTCATTTTCTCGAATGTTAATAATTTTTTTTTTATTAATGTCTTCTAAATGTTATTAATTAAATTATGATTTAGTACCAATATTAAATTATGGTCTATTAATTAGAATATAAATTATCCAAATTGCTAATTTGAATGAAAAGTCTTTGTCCGCAATTGTTAATGTGTTTGAAATATTAATAAATAAAACACTTTGCAAAAATATCACTTTTATTTTAATTCTTACGACATGTTTCGATTAATATGATCATTAACAAACAAATGAAGATTACATTCAAATACATGCCTGTTATAACAATGGATCAATAACATTTGGTTCGTTTAAAATAAAAGATATATTAAACCTACTAAACTTTTATTTAAATCTGGATCTGAATCAATAATTTTTGAAAAATTCGCTATCAAAATTAATTGACAAATTTTAAATAACGGATACAAATAACATTTAAATAATATTATCCTTTTTTATGTAGTTATAAGAGTACTGCAAAAAAATCTTACATTATTTTCTTAACATTCCAAATTCCAACTTTATTTTAAAAAACCTTTTCGCATATCCCATAAAAACGATACCTATCCCATATCCAAATTTTATCGATTCTCCAGCATTTCTTTTAAAGATCTGTACCCGAATTTTGGTGTGATTTTTTCTAATACTAAGACATAATACAACTGAAGCATAACTGCTTTACTTCAAATTTTTTTTTGAATTTTCGAAAATTTGGTTGGCTATATCTCTAATAAAAATCACCGACATAACTGAAATCATTTTAATTGTGTACACTTAACAAATATGCTAGCATCTATATTTTTTCTCAAATTTTTTGAACATAAGTTCAAAAGTTACAGGAACGGAGACAGAAAATCCCACAACGAGGGTTCAAACTGCAAAATTGTAAAAGAAATCTCAAACTCATTTTAAAACCCCTTTCTTGCGATACCTACAATATGGTAGGTAAAAATTTTTCTTCCCTACTTTCTACGACAAAATATCTTGAAAATATCTTTCAATTTCCACAATCTGAAAATTCGCTAAGAGGCAGAAATTTTTTTTGTTGTATATTAATTCAGATCTGTACCTGAAAAGCTAAAGTAATGGACAAACACACAAACAGACATGAAGAAATTAAGAGAATTCGGAGATTTTTTCTCTGGAATTTTGAACAGAAATTTCAGTATTTTGTTAGGACGGTTTGTGATTTACAACTTTTGAAAATTGTAAAATTATATTCGTAATCGCTACTAAGCCCCAACCATATATCGCTGTTCACAAATTTCCTGTTTTTCTCTTATTATGCACATATTCAAATTATTAAAAATTCAAACACATACATATGTAAGTATAGAAAACACGTTCACAATTATGCAAAAAAATCAGCTTTTTTTACAACTAAAAATGTATCAACAAAATTATACCAATTATTGTGAACAAAAAATTATATAAATATGTCTGTATTTTATATTTTATAGTCTTTTTTAATGCTATTCTAAATTAAAATTTATAATTGGTGTCTAATCAACACCTGTGCCTATAAATAAATAAATAAAATACCAACACTAAACCACATTTTTTATCACCAATAATAACAATATTCAAGTTTTAAAAAATAAAAAATAATTAATATTTTTTTGTCATTATGTATATTGAATGAAAAACCGGAAATGTCTCTATCAGACTAGAAAAAAAACACTGACAGATATATTATCTGTTGATATGTAATGAATTTTAACATTTTTTTTTTTTTTTACGTAAAAATGATATCAGAATTTTAAATGAAAAAAGTGTATTCAAATATTTGACATTGTTTCCATGCCGACTATGACTGTATAACTCCAGCTGATATATTTTAAAAATATCCCTGTCGCAGCACCCCGCATAACATAGCGAATTTCCGTTTACAGAAATTAGTTTTTCTCGGAAACTAGTTGACATAGAAGAAAGGATAGTTTAAAGACCATTTTTATGTAATTTTTTTCTCCTCTTTTAAATGGTGTAAAAAATGTTTGAATGAGTGAAAATTTTGGCAAAAAACTAATTTTTTTCACGAAAAATTGCCAAAAAAAACCATGTTTCGGGCATCGGACGTGCTGGGTAACGAACCCGTCGAACAACGGTTTGGGTCACCAAATTTCGTAAAAATAGGACCTTTCTTTCGAGAGTTATCGTGCGGACACACACACACATTTTGTATATATATATATATATATATATATATATATATATATATATATATATATATATATATATATATATATTATTTTTGGTTTCTAGGGACCTCAAAACAAATTTCTGCCATGGTCCCGGGCTCAGGTCGCGTTACGACAGTGGCTGTAATAGCTGAATTCCATTCTGGAAATTCGCTAATATCTTCCCGTAGCGACTGGGTATGAGACAACGTTGTCAGAAAGTGATTATTGGCCCAGGTCCAAGTTAAACTTTTATTTAAAAAAAATACATAAGTATTCTTATTTAAGAAAAATTTGTTCACTTCTCGAAAAAAAACAACATATCAAATATTTGTACTGAAGTAAAGTAGATTCAACTTTTCAAGAAAATGTAAAAAAAAAAATCTTTCAAATGTTAATTATACAACCTTTCAAGCTGTCCTCTACCCTGTTTGGGATAGCAAGGTTGATTATTTTACATATTAATGAAATGATACTATATAGAAATGTGAACACAAAACCTATACAGTAGAACCACTGATTACGGACACTTCTCTTAATCGAAATCCTATAGCCGGACAAATTTTTTTTATAACAGAGGCATGCTATACTAAAACCAATGCATTCAGCACTCTCTTAAGCGGATCCTCTGTTAAAAGACATATTATCTAGTATATAGATTCCCAACCTTTTCTGTACCACCGCCCCCTGTAGTATAGAACAGAAATTTCAACGCCCCCTAGCAGCACCGCGGGCTTTCTGTACTCATCAGTTGCAACCGCCGACCTTTTTTTTTGCTCGTCGGCTGTAAAATGCCGCCCTCTTTTTCTATTTTTCACACCGATGACTTTTTTTTTTGCTCGCCGGCTGTAAAATGCCTTACTTATTTGATCACCGCTCTTGACAACCTTATCCGCTACCGCCCCCTGGAAGGCTGCAGCGCCCGCTGGGGGCCGATATCGCCCCCGTTGGGAATCTATGATCTAGTACATTATTACCTCCATTAACCGGACGCGAATACGTCTGTGCGTATGTATATACCTATATGCGTTAGGTATAATTGTTCATATTTTAACTTGTTAACAATAATTCTAATATGACGTTGCATTTGTAAACGTTAAATTTGGTATAAGTACCTAAATTCGTTCATGAAATTGATTTGAATTAAAAAATTAGTTATGAATACTAGATTATTTAACGCTATTATTTATTCTGCTCGTCTGTTAGCCGGACAAATCGTTGCGTGACACTGCTGTCCGGGTAACAGAGATTCTACTGTATAGCTATTCAAATATGAATGACACAAAACCAAGAGAGAAAACTAGGACATTTCCTGAATCTTTAATCAGAATCGGATTACATTTTTCAATAAAGAAAACTTCCTTTATTTTCATTTTATTAAAAATTTATGTTCTTCATAATTTTTACAACCATTTTATTTCCTCCTAAATAACCTACCTGTTCGGTTCTGTCATCAAAATTATAAAAATGTTTCCTCTTATTAATTTCCTAACAGTTTTTTTAACGTGTTTCATGTGACGCTAATGTCACGTGACCTTACCATTCACGTTTACGATTTCATGACCATTTTTCTCCAAAAAATAAAAATGATCGGTAATGCGTAAGGAAAAATTCAGCGCGTGCCACCAGTAAGAATTACACGTGACAAAAATGTGTACAATTTTTATTCATTAAATTATTTGGTACGTTATAGAAATGAAATATTGCTCAAAATTTCACAATCCGTTTTTATTCAAAGTCGAAAATCTTACAATTTACTTTTTGTGGTTTCATTTTACAGTGATTGGCATGCTTGAACTTAAGTACTAACTACTCTTCTCGAAAGGGGATGGATAAAAACTGCCCATTTTTTGCCAGAAAAAAGGCATATCGTGATTCATTTGACGCCTCATTAGAGTATAATCACCGCAAGGTCAAAAATGTGTCGAAAATGACAAGAAGTCGATAAACATGCTGGGTTTGAGGGGTCGCGACCCCAAGACTGAGAGGCGATACTTCAACCATCTTTATCATTGATTATTTAACATGTTTTCAAGTTTATATACGTCACTGTAAAAATCTTCTCAAATGCTATATATTAATCATTTAAAGTTTATTCATATTAAATTTTATATAACTATTTGTTAACAACATTTTTCACGCGACTGTTCGTGACCAAGTTAAATTTAAAATATTAATTAGAATTTTTTACACCGGGAAAAAATAATTTTAATCGTACGTTAAACCTATGTCAGTATGGAGGATTAATATAATAAACATCTTTGGTAAAATTATTTTTTTGAAAAATTGTGGAAAAAATTCAAAAAGTGTATAAATATGAATAAATTTCATGCACTGAGGATTGCTTTAACAGGTGTAAACCATCCAAACAGCACCTAATAAATAATAGAAAATTAAAAATTTTGTCTGAATTATTTTGAATTATTATTATTTAAAAATGTGTCTTCAAGAGGAAATATAAATATTTTAAAAATTTACAAAGTTATAGCCATTTTAATACGATAAGTTCCGGTATCAGGTATTATACTTCCTTCAAAAATTTGTTGAAACTACATTTTTCAATCTGGTCGACATGATATCTTGTGTTCTACATATTTATCCAATCGACTTCAAATTTGGCATAATAGGTACCTTTATTGTAGGAATTTTGGATTAAGAACATTTTAATTTTTACTATTTTTAAAAAATATCTTGGAAAAAATATTTTAGATTTTTTATAAAAATATTTTAGATATTTTTTTTTCATTGTAGTTCCTGCCAGAAAAACAATCTTTCTAAATAAGAATCTTTTTCTTTTTTTATCGTAGATTCCAACACAAATTACAAAATCGTTATAAATTCTTGAATTTTCATTTTCTTGTATGAAATACTTTTCAGATGTCCTTAAAATATCAATAAAAAGATAATTTTTAGTAATTCCTTAAAAAAACCGAAATTTTTGCTCTCTATACCTCCTTAAATTAATGCTTGATGAAGAAAAGAAAAAAATCGTTTAATTCATTTTTGGACACTGTATTACAAACTTCTATTTACTCCCTAATCTTTTTCCGGTCCTTCCACTTATTATTAACTTCAAAAATTACATTAATTTCTTAAAGTATTCTTTATCCAATTCAGAGCTATATGTATCGGCCATAAATAAAGCACTTAAAGCATATACAATTTTTCTTTAATAAATGCTAGAAAGAACAGTATGATTCAAATACCTACAAATTTTCTGAGAAAATTAATTTGTTCAACCCAAAGAAAACTTGATTTTCTCCATAAGTCTTCCTCTTCTTTGACGATTATCTCCATCATGAAAATTATATTTTCCAAGAATTTTCTTTATTAAATAAACTGAAACTGATTATTTCAATTTGGTGTTTCAAGAAAAATTTATTTTTGAAATATAAATATTTAAAAAAATAAAATTTAAAAAAATAAAAAATGTTCAAAGGTAAGTATTTTTAAAATTTAGACAAAAAACAGATGATACAATTTTTATCCAAAAATTGAGTAACCAACGATCAATTTTGAGGAAAGTATTATCTAATTTTTTAATACGCACCAAAATTTCTAAAAATAATATCTATTTACACATGATAAGATTAGACGTGAAGGTCAAAATTTAGTTTTTTTGTGTGAAAACCATAACGTGTAATTGTATCAGTGTTTAATATGGAAAAATTAAATTGAAAAAATTAAAAATAATTTAGAAAAAATACTTATAGTTGAGTACTAAAAAAATAAAGATGCTGATAATTTATTCATTTTAAAATAGACAATATATTTAACAGCCATTATAAATTATCATTAAAAATATCCTAATATAATATCTTAATATTTCAATCTCATATATTATTTATTATTGGGATCTGACGAATGGCCGTGGTGTTGAAAATTCAGACAATTCTTAAAGTCAAATGTCATTCATGAGTTGAATTTTGTAGATCTGCATATTCCAACTAAGAAACGACGCCACGCTGCAAGAATCCTATTTAAAATTAAAGAATTGCTTTTAAACATTTCTCTAATGCTTAAGAATGTGTCGATATTTATCTGAAGTAGATCCGACATTTCATATTACACACCTCATGTTATGCCAACTAACTGTGAACATGATTCTAGGCATCAATAATTCTATTTAAAATTAAAGAATTGCTTTTAAACATTTTTGTAATGCTTAAGAAAGTGTCGATATTCATCTAAATTGTATGGTCGAGCAAGTGGTCGGAAAACGAAATTTCATATTTTCGCCGTACGGTAAAAAACCGTACGACTTTTTGTCGTGATATTGTTGCTTTCACATTGCCGTTGTAAACTGAATATCTTCATTTAATTTGCAACATTATACAAGTAACAAGTGTGATTAAAGTTAATTCTATAAATCAGAGGAAATAGAAAGTAGGATTATTTATTATCACACAGTTTGAAGACCTGAAAAATGACAAAAATAAGTTTTTCAACTATTTTCGGATGTTTACAGACTCCTTTGCTTAATTTCTTGGCGAACAAAGGATGTTTGGGAGGTACAATCGGAGATAAAAGTACATGAAATTAGAAATTCGTGAATAATTGCGTTGTATAACAAACTATGAGGTAAATAAATAGTTATCTTTGTTAAATAATAGCTATATTGTATGAACTGAAGTGTGTAATTTTAATATTTATCATCTTTTGTTGTCCCACCTATCTGATAGCTCCCAATACTATTAAACTGATTTTTTTTTTATATTAAAGTGACTGCTATTTTAATGTTATCCTTTGATTTACTATTGAAAATCGTATTCAAGAAAGGAAGAACGTAAGCTAAGAATGGCATATGGCCTCTCCTAAAGTACTTAAAAATCGAATAATTTTATTTTTGTTACAATAAGAAATCAATATACAATAGACTCTCGTTAATTCAAACCTGCTATAATTCGAAACTCTCTATAATTCAAAGGTATCACGAGTTCCCTACAAAATCTCTTTATATTTCGAACTAAAACAATACGTTTTTATACACTTGGTAATTCGAACGAAAAAATCATTGCTACGTAACAAAACGACGCGCTAATTCAAACTCGTCGGCGTCAAACACTCGACAATTCAAAGTTGCAGAGAGAAGAGACAGAAAGATTGTAGGTACATTTTGAGATAAGTTTAAGTTCATTCATCGCAAATGCTTAAAAAATTAAAATTGTTACCTGTGATAATTCGAACCTCTCTATAATTCGTGATATTTTAAGAGTCCCTCGAGTTTCGAACTAACGAGAGTCGACTGTAACGAACAATTTCATAATTGCTAGTAACGTTTTTGACTGTGGTACTCTCTCTTGCATTTGTACAAATATGTCCTCCCCCCCGCACTTGACAGTATCGGAATAACTTTTCGTCAAACACAAGTCCCGTTGCAATTCTCTTTAGAACTTAGGTACAGATAACCATGTCCATCGTTCATAATGACATACTCATACTTCTAATACGTCTAATAACGAAATAATTGAAAACTATTCTTTTAATTTCGTTTTCCTCAATTGAAACGAACAATTGGATCGTTAGTGATAAGGAAGTGCACACGCATGATGTATTAGATTTTATTATTATTAATATTATGAATTAAGTATGTTTGAGAACATAGATAGATACATTTGAATTAAATTAGAGTCCATCCAAATCGGAGAGTATGTCCATTTACAAGACGCGTATATACAGGGTGTAAAGTATGTAAATCTCGCTACGAAGACAGTGGGTAGATCTCACCCATGTAATTAATATTTGCCAATAAATTATAGATCAAAAAAGTGGCCCTTAAAATTTTTTTTAAACCGACTCTAACCATCTCATCTTTGTAACATAAATTCTGTTTTTAAAGAAACATCTGGGAAATATGTTTAAAAAATTTTATTGAATTTTGGTCAACAAAATTATTTTATACCTTTGGTACTAAAAAGATGTATGTATAATGTAGTCAGGGCCGTACTTAGAGAAATTTGAAAAAAATTCCTGTGGTTTTAGTGTGTACAGGGTTGAATGAGTCACCCCTCAAAAGGACGAGAGTTATTTTTTTCACACCCTGTATGCATACAATATTATACAAATGTTTTATTTGTTAGATATTAAAGAATACTTCAACTTTGTACAGAGAAATTTGATTTGATAATATTCACATATTAAATCATAGAGATGTATAGGGACGAAGTTCCTATCTCTATACATACTACGATACCTACGTAGACAAAAAATTCCCCCTTACATGTCTTGTACGTACTCTGATTTTGGGATTGTGTATGACACAACAATGACTCAACAATTCATGTTTACTCTTTCACTACTTGGGAATGACTGTTCACCTAAGCTGTGACAAGCCAACAAACGACTCCAGACGATCCACACAATTTTGCAATCGAGCAATAATTTTGGTTTGTAAAAGCTTTAGGTCAGTGTTTCTCAGGTTTGTCTCATGGTGGAACACTTTTTTGAGTTCTAAAATTTTTAAGGAACATCAGTGTGAATTTATATTTTTGTTTTATAGCAATAAAGAAATCCATTCATATCATTTTTTACACTTTATTGATACAAAAATTATGTACATTACATGACAAATTTATAAATTTTATAGAATGTTTTATTTTTAGTAATAGAATTTTTGATAGAAATATCAGCAAATCAAAAATAGCTGGTGACCTTTAGTTTGGTATTTTCGTTCAGAAAAAATGCGAAAATTATGATGAAAGGGTTAGCATCGCTAAAATGTTTACAAATTGTAAAAATTTATTTAAAAAATTAAAAAATTAATTAATCTATATTAATCACATTATTTCGAGAATTGGTCCAGGGAATTGGCCTCCATAATGCGCGATTTAACGCCAACAGATTTTCTTTGGGAGTCAACTGACATTTCTGGTTCAAAGACTGATAGAATACTGAAAATTAAATAAATAAAATAAAACAAAATAAAAAAATTATCTCCAAAGCTTAAAAAAAGTTTATATAATTAACTATAGATAGTTTTACCTTGTGAAAATCCATAATATACATATATGGCGAAGAATATTTAACTTTGTCAAATTTTCACTTAAATATAGAAAAAGCGATTCGTAATTTTGCCAACCCGTTTCCGGTACAAGTGCAAGTTGTTTACCTCCCTTCTGGGTTTTTACCATCTCTGAACCAACTATATTTCAACTTGCTTCTGTTTATTTTTAATTTGATTTTATACCTGTTCCCGACAGATTTCAGTTCAATTCAGAATTCACCTGAGTTGGTTTGAGAAACCGAAAACTAGTTTGTGAAAAAATATTTTTCTATAGCTATTTAAGTGAAAATTTGACAAAGTTAAATATTCTTCGCCATATATAAAAGAAGTTTATTTTCACTATATTTATTTTATCATTCAGTTTACATAATGATAAAATAAATATAGCAATTTTTGTAATATTATAAAAATTAAATTAAAAAGGTTTCCATGTGTAAATTAATTTTGTCTTGTTTAGAAAAACAAATTCCAGGAAAATTGTAAGATTTGTAGTTATCTATGTATTTTATATATATTGGAATTTTTGTAATATTATAAAAATTAAATTAAAAAGGTTTCCATGTGTAAATTAATTTTGTCTTGTTTAGAAAAACAATTTCCAGGAGAATTGTAAGATTTGTAGTTACCTATGTATTTTCTGTGAAAATTTTTTATGTGGTGGATCAAGTTTCGCAACATCTTTAGTGACGTTATTGTATTCTTCACTGGACAAATTATATCAACTTGTTACAAAATGACTGAAGCTGTTTAGTAATAAATAATATTTGATTTGCTACATTTGCGCTACTGTGGTACTTGCTTAGTTTATGTTAGCTATGTACATAGATAGCTGTCTATGCTGTATGCAACATTAACCACTGGTAATACTACATTTAATTCTATTAAACAAATAAATGCATTTTGTTATTATTATTAACAATTGACAATTGGTTGGTTAGAAGGAAGGTTATTCAACTTGTATTTATGCACATTTTAATCCAGTCAAGTAAGGCCTGAAATGGCAATTTTTCAACCTCGGTCAAACTTGGCTGAAATATTCCTAGGCACACTAGATTTGACTAGGGATAGTTTTAAGGGGGTTTCGAACCCAGCGTCAGAGTGAAAAAGCGGTGAAAATGCTCCAAAAGCCACTTTTTCACATTTTTCGCGTAAACTATTATAGATATAGAGAAATGTTTCAAATAGAAGTTGTAGAGAATGTTAAGATCTACAACTTTTGTACGAAACATTTTTTTGTATCTATTGCAGTTTTCGCGAAAAATTTTATGTTTATTAATTAGAGTAAAAGCCCCCTTTGTGGAACGGTATCTAATACTGGAACAGTTTTGACATTTACATATTTATTTCTTTAATTCAGTAAGGAAACTTTAAATGCGAGGTGAATTTAAATTGAAAAACAATCATTCTATTAATAATAATTTTTATTATCAGACGTTTCTTTCAGAAATAACTTCATTAATATGTAAATGTTCATAATTAGATACCGTTCCACAAAGGGGGCTTTTACCCTATATGAAAAAAAAATTGTGATTTCAAAGATTTTAAAATTTAAATTGATTTTTCGCGAAAACTGCAATAGATGCAAAAAAAATGTTTCGTACAAAAGCTGTAGATCTTAACATTCTCCACAACTTTTATTTGAAACATTTCTCTATATCCATAATAGTTTACGCAAAAAATGTGAAAAAATGACTTTTGGAGCAATTTCACCCCTTTTTCACGCTGACGCTGGGTTCGCAACTCCCTTAAAACTATCCCTAGTTAAATTTAGTATGCCTAGGAATATTTCAGCCAAATTTAACCGAGGTTGAAAAATTGCCATTTCAGACCTTACTTGACTGGACTAATTTGTTTAATAATAAATAATCAAATTTCACACACACATACATAGAAACAAATATGGACACATATGCGTGAATGATTAGAAAAATTAATATCAATATTGTGTAGCAATCAGGCAAATATCATGGCAACATAATTGCAATGGTATGCAATTTTTTTTTATAATAATAATATCAAATTTCGTGCAGTTCTTACTAAATGTGTTTTAAAACATTTGAGCTATATCCTCATTTTTAAGCTATATATCAGTGCAGAAAATGTAACAGTTGTAGCCAGTCTAGAAAATATGTAAATTAACTTAAAATTTTAAGATGCTAATTTTACTTTGCTACCTTGGATGCTACTAAACTGCATTTTCAAAACAATCCCTCTGTTCAACAATTAAAAATTTCTTTAATTTTTCCTTCGTTGAAACAAAACAATATTTCCTATAATTCAAAAAAATATTTCCTTGAATTTTTTTTTTTAATAACGTAAAAGCCTCCATTATGGAACGGTATCTAATACTGGAACAGTTTTGACATTTACATATTAATGAAGTTATTTCTGAAAGAAACGTCTGATAACAAAAATTATTATTAATAGAATGATTTTATTTCAATTTAAATTCACCTCGCATTTAATGTTTCCTTACTTAATTACAGAAATAAATATGTAAATGTCAAAACTGTTCCAGTATTAGATATCGTTCCGTAATGGGGGCTTTTACGTTACTCAAAGAAATATTTTTTGAATCAGAAAATTTTTGGTTTTGGCACAAAGGAATTGTTTTGAGAGTGTGTTTCTTGTAACAAAGGGCGCTTCTGTTTCCAGATGCATTATTTTATTGTCTTTTAATCTGCTAATTAGTACCTATAGAATTTAAGAAAGCGCGAGCATTAGTTAAGAATCACTTAATGGAATCGGATATTTGTATTTAACTAGAGGCAGAAATTCATCATCATCATTGCTGCTACAATTATCGTGGTTATAAGATAACCATATGATAAGTATCATAACAAACCTCTAAACATTACGTCACACATGAAAATATTTACATAACACAAAGGGCTATCCATGTATTTTCACTGTGTTGTAAAAAAGAGCTACGAAACCATAAATCAAATTGAAAATTACTTATATTTTTACAAATTTTACACTTTTTAAGAAGTATATTTTAAATTACAGATTTCAAAATTTTATTACAAAACAAACTTAAGCAACTTTTGTATAATAAAGCAAAGCAAAAAGTAGACCAAAGACTCAAATTAACCGGAACTCAACTATAATTTTTGTCCAATCACATGCAAAGATAAGGAAAAAATTTTATTTACCCTTGAAAAAATGTAAACAAAATTTACAAAACTTGTAAACTTTAAAATTTAGAGTATAATTTAAGTAAATAAATCTAATACAGTTGAACTCTTTTTTGTGCGATGGATAGAGACCGCATAAAAAAAATCGCACAAAAAAGTATATTGAAAAATATCATAAATAGCTATAAAAAGTATAGTTCGATCCAGATAAAAAGAGTTTCATCGAAAAAACATCACTTAAAACGCTCAAAACTTAGGAATTTCCTTAGAAGTTGCTTCTATAAACAAGATAAAGCATTAAATTTACACGTAGAAACATTTTATTTCATTTTTATAATATTATGAAAATTTTGAAGATGCATCTTTAACAAAACTAAATGATGCAATAACTTATGTTCTTATGCAATGTATTGATTAAATGCTTAAAAGCCGTTAAAAAGAATTTTTATCAAAGAAAGTTATTCTAGTAATTGTTTAAGTTTCTTATTGTCTCGTGATTTTGATTCACATTATGCATTTTAATGGCCATTTTTTACAGACCGCATAAAAAAAACGCATAGAAAAATCGCACAAAAAAGTACCGCATAAAAAAGAGTTCAGCTGTATTGTGTTAAATTTATTAATTTTGTCTAATTTTCTTAGTTGATTTTTATAATAAATTCAATTTTAAATATTAAAACGAAAAGAATTTTTCAAATAAGACACTTTAATTATCCATAATCATCTTTGTTATTTTTTTGCTCAACAAGTGACTTAACCTTGATTTAAGTCACTATGTAGTTAATGATGTTGCCAAAATACTTCTAGTGACGTTTTAATTATCAAATATATTTTAGAAAAGAAAAAAACGTAAAAACACTAAAATAATAATTTTTTTGTTATTTAATAATTTAACAATAGTGGTTATTGTATTTTGGATAATTCAAAATAAAAATCCGGAAAAATGATTTAGAAATGACGTAAAAATGTAAATAACTACTTCATACAATAGAAAAAATTGTTTTGGAAAATACGTCATTAACAGCTCATTGTAATTTAATTATAAAATTTTTATTTTTATATTTCTTTGTTACTGAAATCGAAACTTTCCTACGAAAGCCCATATTGCAGAAAAAAGGATTATTTTTGGTGACATATTTTAATCATTATTACTCTTCCTATATCGTCTTCATCTAAAAATTAATTGTCGAAATAAAATTCCTGTTACGAATGGTTTCGACAAAAATTCCAATTACAAATTTCACCTGTTTTTTATTAATTAACTGTTACACTATAATTAAAATTTCATTTATTTTATCTTGCATTCGATTTTTAGATCAAGGAGTCTGGCAAACATTCATTACCTACTGCACAAACTATTTTCAAAAATATATGATTATACATTCATGAACTACTGACGAATTTAGTTAATGCTCAATAGTTGTCTTTTACAGAATGTTTCAATTGAAAATACAATTTAAAAGTAATGTTGGAAATAAAATTATTTGTGTTCAGAAAATGTATTTACATGTCCTATAATTCTTTGGCTATCTTTAGTTACAACTGAGACGATTAGAAGAATTTTTGTAATAGATTTAACGGAGTCAACAAAAATACTCTTTAAAAGTGAAGAATTTGCTAGGTATTGGAAAAAGGAATTGCTAGTGTACACTGTACAGTCTCACCAAGTTTTACAGGAATTAATAACCTAGGATGAATTTTAAAAAAAAAATACACTGCCAATGATGTGTGGCACACAGCTTCCTCGGACTAATAAAAGACTTTAAAACAGTATTCTACCAAATATATATACCGTGAAATTATATTTCCGCCTTTGAAATCGTCCAGATATTGAGTTTACACTTTTACAACAGAATAAATAAAACACATGTAAACTCGTCCACTGCATTTATGATTACTAGAGACTTAATACTTTCTGTGAGTATAAATTACGTCACCTTTAAATAAGTTTAATAATGTTAGGCCGAGAACTTTTGGCGCTAGCCACGTATCATGTCCAACCATTTCAAAACAACATAATTTCGAGAAAAACGAGTTTAAAGTTTGAAGTCTCGTTTCGGGCAATTTGAATCATTTATGGTGTGTTATATACTCACATTTTTTTTAATCAACGATCCCAGCCTCGTACAATGTTCCTTCCTCTAAACTTTAAAAATATGCAAAGAAAAAAAAACCAATCGATTTTTTTTGAATTTCTAGACCAGAATACCTCCAAAATAATAGACCAGAATAATTCATTAATAAAAATTAAAATTTTTACGAAATCCGTATTTAATTCTTCTTTCTCCTTCACCCATGCAAATTCAACGTAAAACTTCTTCGTATCAGAGTGCATATTATACACATTTCTATTCTCTAAACTTCAATTAAAACAGTAAACGCGAAGAGACCACTATAATACAGACAGCAGTGTATAAATAACTTGAATACACGTGCTACTTACGGTAATAATTTCTAGTCTAGCTTGAGAGATGTGAAATTGAGGTTTGAAACAAAAAAAGCGATTATAACTCAAATAATCCTTCATACTTTTCGCTACAGTATATGCAGGGCTGGGAACTATTTAAAATAATTTCATTTTAAATATGTATTTAAAATACAAAATGGCATTTTGCATTTTCTATTTTAAATAAGTTCGATCAAACCATTTTCCATTTTGTATTTAAAATGGAAATCTGAATCCATTTTTCATTTAAAATGAAAATGCATGAACACTCAAATTTATGTGTATATGTAAATGTATAACAGTTATGACTCATATTAATCATAAAACTCGAATTAAACGCAGTCTAACAAATTATGTTAAATGTATCAATTTTTTATAATTTGAGTTTCAATATTACTTGAGTTAAATTTGTTACTAGAGCTGCTGGTTCTCTCAAGTTGTGTGCTATTATCTTTAAGACACGACGATAAGAAATGTTTTTGTATTTCGAGTAGATGATTTTCATAAGAAGTCCCAGTTGTAGGCTGAATTAAATTTTACAATATTTTTGGGTAACAATATTTCAAGAGTTAAATTTCGTTTTCATATCATGCAAACGTTATAAAATTTTCTCAAAAGATTGGCCTTATAAAATTTCAATACGTTTGACATTTTCTTAACTTTTTTTTATTAATATAAAAAACGATAAAAGATTTACAGTATAAAAAGTAAAAAAAAAAAAAAAACATTTTATATTTTATAATCCATTTTAAATAAGGTACCTAAGGCATTTAAGGCCCAGCGGGTAATAAGGCCCATTAGCTATATTTCTTAAAAAGAAAAGTTCTCTAACTTATCAACAAGTTTAAAATGAACTTTCAATCATTTCAAAACCAGATACAAAAGTTGAGCTACTCAGAATAACAAACTCATGTCATATTTTAACAAACAAATTTAGAGGTTACATTTTCGTTCGTTGATATAAAAATTGTGCACATTGTGAGTGTTATATTAATGATTTTTTAAAGGTATGTTTCTTTCAAATTGTTATCAAAATTGAAAAAAATTAATATTCTTTAAGTTTTACATCAATTAATTTAGTTTATTTCTAAAGTATTTATATAAAATGTATATAAGCATAAATATTGACATGTTGATAATAAGGCCCATGCAAATTTTGTTTGGGCTTTATTACCAATACAATTAAAATCAAACACTACAAAGTCAAATCAATTAAAACAGGTCTGAAGTCATTAACAAATGAAGCAAAATTAGACGCACAACCTTAAATTACTATAGTTACTCTAATATAAAAATAACAAAAAGGAAAAAGGAAAAAGGACAAAAAACTAAGTACAGTTAATTTTGATTTATTTGTTGCATTTGTTTAATGATGCCAGATCAGTTTTAGTTGGTTTGTTCGAATTTTTATTTTTATTCCTTAGTGTTTGGAAGTATGGCTGATAAAAAGTAGAAAGCGTTGGGGTCTGAGGAAGCACTGGCATCAGCCTTAAGCTATGTCACTCGACATAGCAATCAAAGAGAGGTTGCAAGGAGATTCAGAATTCTAAGAAGAACTTTTAGATTTAATATTTATTTATTTCGACTTAATATATTCAAACACCTAGTACTTGACTTATTGGAAAAATATGATAAAAAAATTAAAAATTAAAAATAATGACTTAGGTAATTTTCTTTTTTGTTGTTTTCAATAACAGTCACGCAGTCAAGCGGGATTCAAGGATTTTCGAAACTTTTTTGAATGTGTAAAAATAACAAAATATTTTGATATATAAGTTCAAGCTATTCTTAAAGTATTTTCAAGTTCAAGTTATTCTTAAAGTAATTAAAATCCCCCAATTAATTTAAAAAAAAAAATAATAAATGTACTATTTCAGGCAGTTGTAATAGGTGGGCCTTATTTTCTACACCAGTCGGAAATAAGGCCCAATTGCAGACACTTTTTAGAATCAAATTTTTGACTTGTATAATTACAAATTCATTAATTTTTTTAGGAATTTTTATCAAAAAATAAGTAAATTTTTATAATTAAATACTATATTTTTGATATTTTATAAGATATATAAATAATAAGCATATTTTGCTTAGGTGGGCCTTAATTGCGTTAGGTACCTTAGCTATTTTTCATTTTCTATTTTAAATATGTTCAGCAAAACCATTTTCCATTTTGTATTTTAAATGCACTTTTGGAAACCACTTTCCATTTTCTATTTTAAATGATTTCTATGAACCATTTTTCCCAGCCCTGAGTATATGTATATGTATTGCATGCGAATATATAAACGCAAACACATGCATAAATGTAAGTACGCTAAAAGTAGTACATACTACACATAATATGGAGTAATCCTGCATCAATACTCAGGTATGATTCAATTATAATATCGGTTTCAACCACATCACAAAACAAATAACACTTCCAGAAAATTGTCGAAAACACCTTGTTTTTTTCTTTACCAGTACCTGGATGAGAAAATATGAAAAAAAAAAAACTAGGAAAAATTCCATAGAATTCAATGAACTATTTTTAAATAATCAGATCATTGGAGAAGTTATACAAGGTGACAATCAAAGTTATTCAAAAGTAGGCCAAGGACTGTCTTTCGTGTTTTTAAAAAAGCAAATCAGATAAAAGTTGTAAAACTTTTTAATAATACCGACAACATAAGACCAATTACGAAGAAAGCCGTTAAAAATCGCGATTTTTTCCAATTGTTTGGACAAAATTTGGTGAAAGTGTAAGTTTTGACAAGTGGCATAAGGACGTTTCCGAAAAATTACAAAATATTGAATAGTTTTTGTAAAAATCAATTTTTTCGAAAAAAAGAGGTTTCCGTAGGATTTGATTTAATCAGGTTCTGGGCCATCTACAGACAGCTTTTTGGGCTTAAAATTTTCTTAAAGAGTATTTTCTTAGTAATATTTCATACAAATGTCTTGTGATATTTCTTGTAATTTGTGTAACAGTAACGTAAAGGCCCCCATTATGGAACAGTATCTAATACTGGAACAGTTTTGACATTTACATATTTATTTCTTTAATTAAGTACGGAAACATTAAATGCGAGGTGAATTTAAATTGAAAAACAATCATTCTATTAATAATAATTTTTGTTATCAGACGTTCCTTTCAGAAATAACTTCATTAATATGTAAATGTCAAAACTGTGCCAGTATTAGATACCGTTCCATAATGGCGGCTTTTACGTTACTTAATTTTTTCATTCTTTAATAAATATCGGTGCTACTGTAGTTTTTCTCCATATTTTCCCTGTCAAGTGGTCTTTTCTAAAAATTGAATTAGGTTGCACTATTGAATTAGGTTGTCTATTATTTTTATATTATCAGTTTTAGTATTGCTCAGCCCCTTCATCATTCAAACTCAAACGTCGAAAAATTTCATTCCCTTGTTGAACCAGAAAAAAATGTACTTGAATATTCAGAAACGCTATTCAGTGACGATCTAAAAATTAAATGGATTTAAAACTTCATATCTTCCTTCATTTTCTAAACTAGTCAAAAAAACCGAAAACCGAAAATCCAATCGAAACACCATAATTACTACACTTTTACTAATTCTTATTTATACAGAACTACTACCTAAAATAAAAAGCAGTTTACTCAGTAGTTTAGTTTTCTCAGTAGTTTTAAATCCGGGCAAAACAGGTTCCAAATCTTAAGATAATTTCAATCCCTCGTGCAGTCTCGCTACCGTTCAAAAAGGTAATAAAGCTATATTGATTCCTTTAATTTTGCTTAACAAACAAAAATAATCAAAATAAATTTCTTGTGATTTCAATGAAACACTCTTCATTCGCAAACAGTCAGTGATCTGCACTCATGAAAATACGCCAAATTAATACTGAATCTTCATCAAATACTGATAAAGTTTTACACAACTTAAACTCGCATTATATTATACTTAATAAAATTATTTAATCTACATGACAGACAAACAACAATTTGAAAAAAGAGGCCAAAAAGACTTCATCATAACACCAGATAAATTTAAATAACTAAATATAAAATATATCATATTTAAATTACAGATAAATAGAAATAAGTATTTATCGCACTTACGTACCAATCTATACAGAATTCAAAAGAAAGAATTTAAACTGTGTTTTGTATACAGTACATTCTTATTTAACTCTTTAAACACAAACATACGTATGCTGTTAAATCTTTTCTTTTTTTTATTAATATTAATGTATTTATTTAAAGAATAATACACATCTGAATTAATCAATGTCACACTAACCTTAAAATCAACAGAACTTAATGTGTACATACCACATATCAACCATTATACACCTATGTGTATAATATATTGTATATAAAACACATATGATGTCTGAACTGTACTATTATATAAAGTGTATATGTACATACACATCTAGACACGAGCGGGGAGCGGGGGGCACGTGGTGGCACTATGGTCGATTGTCAGTCTACATATGCAATGTATTACAAAATGTATTGATAACATGATAAGAAAACGACGAAAAATACTGCGCTTCCACCAAAAGATTTTAAAGTGATAGTATTTCCGCACTTTTTAGCGGCGCCCCACGTTTTTTGTAAAATTGAACAAATTACGGGGTGGGTTTAATCCCGTCCAAACCGTAGGGATTTACGTAAAAATGTTATGATCTTCGATTTTTTCCCCACTGGTAGACGGTACTATCCCCAGTCTGGATCGTTTCGTGCTAAAATTTGGGCACTTTTTGAACTCACCTTGGTCGACAGTTTCTTCTGATACTCATTTCCTTCAATTTTTAGCATACTTTCACTTTGAATATACCGACATTTTTGGGAAATTTTAATTTTTCAACTACGAAAATTAGTAAAATATTATTAGTTATTGTCGTCGGAGTTATTAGAGAGTTTTTGCAAAATACCGTAAGTTATACGGTAACGCTATTTGTCACGTGACCATTACCGTATTCACATTTACCGTAAAATATAGTTTTAGAGTGTTTGCAACATTACCGTAAATTATTGTACGTTATTTTGACAGTTTCGTATAATAGCCTTACTTTCTTTGATTTTTAAGTAAATTGTATAAATTTTTTTCAAGGTAATACACTTAAATTTTTGAAAATTATTGCTTTTAAAAACATGGAAGAGCTACTAGAATTGGGAGCATTGGGTTTATTAATATAAATTTATAAATTTACAAAATTATTCAAAATTATAGGTTAGATTTTACACGTAGTTACTTACGGTATTCGAAAGAAAATAGCGTAAAAAAACTAGATTACCGTATTTATGTTAACGTTAACGTTATTGTGGAGCATGCGCAATTACTCAAATTGTCAAAATAGCGTTATCGTACAACTTACGGTATTTTGCAAAAACTCTCTATTATTAATAGTTGAAATCAAATATCTTAAAGTGCGAGTACTTACAAAATGCACACCACGATCACATATTACATACATCATCTCATTAGCGAAAATCTTACATGTATAAGCTATCTTGATATAACCAATTCAATACGATCGGTCCATTAATGGACGAGATACAGCAAAATGAAATTTTATACAAAAATGTTGCATAAAAAACAATCAAAAATTGCCAATAATAATGCACCACGCATTTGTCCAATTTGGAATCGTATTTGATCGATAAAAAATGTCTACGAAAATTACATTTATTCAAAAATGCAGGAAATCTATGAACTTTAAGAAAAATTTTCCCTTTGCTAGATATAATTATTAATAAACATAGAGATCGCATCGATACAACATCATGACCTTTCTGTTGCGTCCAATCCTACATGATGCGATGCTGATGCTCTCGTGAAATTTGATGCACATTATTTGATGTTTTTGAACGGGATGGGGGCATGATTAGACTATAGATAATACATAGTAATACAGTCCTTGTATATATTATCTTTGAATTTAAACTTTAACTTACTTGAAAATTTAAAATTTAAATTATTTGAATAAAAATATTACATATTTTGAGTGCAAGATGTATTCAAATAGTTTAAAAATTTTTAATAAAAAGTAAACAAATTCATATTTTTCAACAATTAGTTTTTCGGTATTATTCCTAAGACCGTCATGGTGTTAATACATAATTTGCCAAGTACATAGGAAACTCCCATTACACAATCCACTGGGACCGAATTGCTAAATTTGAAAGTCAAAGATCACGGGCGTCAATGTTTCTGATTTATATATTTGTATGATTTACTGTTACAAACTATTACTTAGACACTAACACATTCAAACATATTTGCTTTAAAACACGGAGGGGTACCATTATACACATCTTGTGTGCGACGAAATTGCTAAATGGGAGCGTGCGATATGGGAGTTTCCTATGTAGTTATAATTCATGTAAAATTTTTATTATTATCTATAATCGTTTATTCACATTACCATAGCTACGACAGCCACCTATATTTTAAATGTAAGTGGCTGTGATATCATATTATGCGCATGACACGCATCACCAAATTTCTTGATACATTATTTTGACGCATCAGATGTAAAAATGAACTTTTGATTTTTCGTTGTGACATGTCTGATGCATTTTTGAACTTTTGACTCTGCCTCATGCAAGTAGTGATGCATTTACTTCTTAGACTCTACAGTCAACAACATAAAAAAATTTAATAATATAAACATTTCCACAGTGATGAAATTATCATTAAAATACACCTGATCGATTAATTTTCAAACACCTTGTACAAAGGCTTGTACACGTAAAAAACAAACGGTCATTTATATTCAATACTTCCACACTACATGAACAAAAGGAAGGTACACATCACAAATACACGCTAAACTGTGTCTATGTACATGGCCGATATCTACATATGTATTGAAGATATGTGTACTATATGTACATCTACGTACATCACATACATACAGAGTGTTTCAGACAACTAGGAACACACAAATAACACAAAAAAATATGTTGTAGTCAAAGGTGCTTTATTTCGTTTTTACTAAATTTTTACATAAAGTGAAAAGATATTGCAACAAAATAATATTTTAATAGAATATTACATGACTGATGTTGTAACTTGTAAGTTGCACATTACGCAAGAGCCACGCAAGTGTGTACTATACTTTATCTACGACTAACATAAAATTCACTACAAATAATATAAATTTGGTACGGAAACAATACATTAAAATTATAAAGAACTTGAAATTTATTTACAACAAATGTTAAGTAAAAGTTTTGTACCACTTATAATATACCATATGCAAAATAATAAAGGTGTAGCGAGTTGTGGTCTTTTACACACAGGCGTTTATACACAAAATTTCGCACAGCTCTATGTAAAACACACTTACTTAGATAGTATTTTGTACAATAAATAAGCAATTTTAAGAGGGTTGTAGATAAAAATTTTTACAATTGTGTTTTTAAATAAAAAATAAATATCATTTTTTTTATTTCAGTACTAACTATATCATAAATAATATTGATAATCGATGCAAAAAAAAATTTAAAAATAATACAATTATAATAAATAAGAAATTAATTAAAAAATTTCATTTGCCTATAAACAGCACTACAAAAGATTGCGATGTCTGTGACGTCATAATGGTAATATATTTAATATAAAAATATTTTTAGTAAGTAAAAATTGTATCGCAACAATAATTCAAAATAAAAATACATTTGTGTTTTTAGATAAGTTACCATTATGACGTCACATGGGCACTGTCGGCCCATTATCGGTCTTTAGTTTCAAAATTTATTTTTAAATATTACGTTTAAAAAAAAAAATAAGAAAAAGTTTTCTTATAAAATTTATATATGATTTTTCCATTTATGACAAAAAAAAATTTTCTTCAAAAACCTAATTATTATAGTAATACTTTTGTTTTTAAAAAATACGATTTTAAAATTAAATACCATATGGTCTGACTTTATCAAACAAATACAACAAATTAAGCAAAATTAGACGTATCTAGTTTCCTGTTTCTTTTTCTATTTGTTGTTTTTATATTAGAATAATAATGTACGTTATATTATATTAGAATTTATTAATAAAATATAATATTATATTATAATATTATAATAAAATATAATATTATATTATTTTATATTAGAATAATAATGTACGTCTAATTTTGCTTCATTTCTTAATGATATCAGACTACATTTAGTTGATTTGATCTGTACTATAAAAAAATCAGACCCATAAAAAAATACTCCCATTTCAACAATGTTGAAATTTTTTAAGTTCTACTTCTCTGAAACAGACTGTATAATATGTATGTATTTCAGCCATATTGCTATGTATCTCATACATACACATACATTATTACAC